>JBBPSM010000377.1:0-13964 GCA_038093595.1 Butyriboletus regius
GATGGATTTTTCTTGTGAAAGTCGGCAACTACGAGTGGTGCTGTATTAATGATGTCGGCCGATTCCCATGTACGATCTGTTTCGTTGTATCCTCTCCAGTGAACTAAATATTCCAACTTGCGGCCCTTCATTCTAGACGCGGCAACGTATTCAACCTCGTATTGTTCCTCCCCTTCCTGGTCAACTTCTATTGCTTCGGGACGGACTATGGGCTGTCCTGGTAACGTTTCCCGGTATGGCTTTACGTGTGAGATGTTGACCGTAGGGTTAATTTGTACAGTTTTGGGGAGTTTTAATGTAACGGCATTTGGAAGGACATGGGTGATGACGTAGAGTCCGATCCATTTTTGTGTGAGTTTCTTTGCCGTATACGGGAGGTTGAGTTTGTCGGTAGAAAGCCAGACCTGCTGACCGATAGAATAAGGTGGAGCATCTGATCTTTTATTTTCTGAAGCAGCGATCATTCGCTCTCTGGTATGTTCCAGCGCTGCCTCTATTTCCTTATGTGAACGGCCCATTTCTCCTGCAAAGCCTGCCAGTTTCCCTTCGAAACCCATGCGTGGAGCATAGTTTCTGGTAACGTTGAAAGGGATAGTACCGGTGGCTGAGGTTACAGTGTTGTTGTGGGAGAATTGAGCCATCTTCAACCAATCTGCCCAGTCGTTCTGCTTCTTCCCAATGTACGCACGAAGATATTGCTCAAGATCTCTATTGATTCTTTCTGTCTGGCCATCCGTCTGGGGGTGGTAGGCCGTGGAGATCTTTTGGACTATTCCGAGCAACGTGCATAGTTCTTTGGTAAAGGCAGAGACGAACTGGGGTCCTCTGTCTGAAACGAGTGTGGAGGATAGGCCATGAATGGACCATACGTGATCTCTAAATAGTTTGGCGAGGTCCAAAGAAGAACAAGTGTCTGTGGTAGGAATAAATACCACTTCTTTGGAAAATCGATCTACAACTACGCAAATGGCGGTAAAAGAACGTGATTTGGGTAAACCCGTAATAAAATTTACAGATAGATCTTCCCATGGATGCTTTGCTGCGGGAAGAGGCATGAGTTTTCCTGCTGGTGCTTTTTGCTTACCCTTCGTGAGGGCGCACACTTGGCAGCTGTCTACATATTTTTTAACGTCTGTAGTGACACCAGGCCACGAAAAGTATCATGTAAGAGTGTGGATAGTTTTGGAATGTCTGCCGTGACCCGAGACTGGGGAGTCGTGGCATAATGTAAGAAGGTGTGTACGTAAAGGTTCAGGGACAAAGACTTTGTTTTTGTTATTTTTGAAAATATTCATATTATAATTGAAGATGTAGTCATTGATTGCGTCAACCCCCAGGGAGATTGATTCGCTTTCAAGCTCCGATAAGAAGTCCGAAGAGAGAGAGACTGAATTAATAAAGAGAGAGGGTGGAAGTATGGTAATATTTGTATTATGGTCCGGAACTGCGTCGCCATGATCTGGTCGACGAAAAAGAGCATCAGCCTGGCCATTGGAAGATCCTGGTTTATAAACAAAAAGATAGTTAAATTCTTGAAGAAGCATGTGCCAGCATGCTTGACGACCACTGAGGGTTTGCGGCTTCTTCCAATATTCTAGATTTTTGTGATCGGTCCAGATTTCGAATCCTTCGCAACCTATTAAATAGTGACGCCATTCTTCCAGCGCCCGGATGACTGCTAATAATTCTTTATCATAAATAGGGTAGTTGCGCTCAGCGCTATCAAAAGAATGAGAGATGAAAGCGATGGGCCTCCAATTACCGTCTTTACATAGTGTAGAGAGCACTGCTCCCATGGTGATGTCTGAGGCATTGGTCTCCACTCGCACTTCGTGATCGCAGTTAGGATATGCGAGAAGTGGAGCTGATGGGAACTTTTCTTTTCAGGCTTCGAATGCCTTTTGTTGATCGGGACCCCACGTGAACGGAATGTCTTTCTTGGTAAGGTCGTTCAGGGGGCGTGCGATCTCGGCGAAACCTGCAATGAAACGTCGATAATAATTACATAGTCCAAGGAAGCCTTGCAGCTGTTTGAGTCGAGTTGGTACGGGCCAATCCATGACACCAGCGACCTTTCCTTTCTGCATTGTTACCCCCTTTTTAGATACTACCATACCGAGAAAGTCTACTTCATCCGTAGAGAAGTGGCACTTCGAGGGTTTTACGTAAAGGTCATTCTCCCGTAGGCGAAGAAGGACGTCTTTTACTACCTCTTCGTGTTCCTCTTTGGACTTTTTCGACGTAAATATCATACAATCATCGATATAAATAATTACCACTGCATACATGTCGTTAAATATATCGTTCATCATTTGCTGGAAGGTGGGAGGTGAGTTAGTCATCCCGAAATACATAACGGTGGGCTCGTATGCCCTGATGGGAGTGACAAAGGCACCCTTCCACTCGTCTCCTTCCTTTATCCGTACATTGTTATATCCCCAACGTAAGTCAAGGGCAGTGAACATGTCAGCATCTTTCAGCCGATCGATAAGTTGTGGGATCAGGGGTAGAGGGTAGGAGTTCTTGATGATGCCCTCGTTTAAATATCTATAGTCCATTACCATACATTTTTTACCATCCTTTTTTGGTATGAAGAAGACTGGCGCCGTTTGCGGAGATTTCGATGGTTTGATGTAGCCCTTCTTGAGTTCTTTGTCAATGAAGGTGCATACTTCTTCCATCTCGATATCCGATAAGGGGATAACTCAACCCTTCTTCGGCACGAAATCCAGTTTGAGCTCAATGGCATGATCCCAGTGCTTCCTTGTTGGCATTCTGGTCGACTCTTGTTCCGAGAAGACATCTAGAAAATCGTGGTAAGCTTCTGGTACCTGCTCTTTGAGTCCTTCTTCTATAGTACATATATGAGTAAGGCTATAGTTCATAGGTCCGAGTCCCATAATTTTACAGTATTGCGTACAACGCGGGAAATGAATGGTTTGTTTTTCCCAGTTGATCTTGGGGTTGTGGCGGTAAAGCCAATCGTATCTGATGATCATACGATGGGTTCCTAATTTAGATATGTATGCGTCCAAAGTTTCATAATGTCCTTCAACTTCCACAACCAAGGTTACAGCATGCTGGATTTGGCCTATAGCACTGTTTGATCCATCAGCATTATGTACCTTGATTGGTTGGTCTAGGGCGAAGAAAGGAATCCCATGACGAGCAACATAGTCTTTATCAATAAAAGTGTGGGAGGCCCCCGAGTCCAAGAGAGATTTGAACTGGTGGCGTACCCATTGGCCGTTCTGCTGGCAATGTACAACAGTCTCAAGTGAGAACTCTCCACCGAATGACAGTGTCGTTGCCCGATGCATAGTGACCTTTGAATTGAGGGGGTTATAAATATGCGATATTTTTTGTTGTTTTATAAGAGAATTAAGCACACTTTTATTATACTCCGGTGCCATGCTCAATTGAGACGCTCTTACGGAGTTAGAGGAAATATTACAAAGTACAGAAGAAAGCATAGAGATAGGGAAATCTTTGTCCGTACAAGTAATTAATGGTCCTTGCAAGTGAACACCCTCATTGTTCACCTGCTGTTGCCTTTTAACACCTCGGCCGCTCGGTGTTTGGCCTCAGTTTCGAATTTGTCCTTGTAGAAGGCTTTGGCCTCCTCCGAGATGAAGGCGTGATGTTCTGCTTGCGGTACCGGTGCAGTAACCGGGGGAATAGGAAGTGGACGACCCGCGAAGTGTTGCGCTGTCTGGGCTCCTTGATAAAAACTGGCATACTCATTTTCTGCCGTTTGCATGTAGGTGCCTTGATCGTAGTCCCAGACATATTGGGTGCATTGTTGGGGGGGACAGGGAGGATGGTGGTATGGGTTCTTAGGACAATCTGGCTTAATGTGGCCTGCCAAGCCACACAAGAAGCAGGTCCGAGTATCGGGTCGAGGAGCTGGCGCAGCCTGCTGTGCACCTATCTCCATTGGTGCTCCTCGACCGGGTTGGGTTCCATACGGCGTAAACTGTGGCTGTTGTTGCTGCAGGGGGGGGAGATGTGTCAGCGAGTGAGGAGGGTACTGAGGACGCGGAGGTTGGCAAGGCTGGAATCGGGCGTTAATTGGAGGTCCCCTTTTGACCTGCATTTGTTCAAAGGATCACCCGATCCTCTGATATTCCTTGACAATATCCTCGTAGTCCAGTATGAGGGTCCTTGGGTTGAGCTGCGCTTGCTCGTAGATCTTATAGTCTATGGCTTTTTTGATGAGGGTGAGGGCATGGTAATCCTCGATGTTTGCCTCCCTCTTCAGCACCTTGAACCTTTGGATGAACAGGTCTATTGGATGCCCGTTCTGCTTCAGCGCCTCGAGTTTCCTTAATGACTCGTGTGCGAGTACGTCGATCCTGAAGTAGGACCGGATTTTGCCTTGGAGGGTGACCCATGAGGGCCAAGCCGATTCCCCTTTCTGCCCAGTGACGATGCCCTGAGCATTTTTGATGTCATCAAACTCGGCGTCGTAGTACTTCTCGAGGGTGATCTGGGCGAACCCCTCAGCATTTTTCTCCAACCTGGACAGGACAGCCATGCAGCGCAGCTTGTCTGATTTCCACAACTGGGCGTCCACCCACAGTCATAGCCTTATCCACCACAAATGGAAGGTGGAGCGGTCACCGTCCCATTTCTCAGGGTCGGCGATCTTCTTTGTGACTTTGGCCTTGTCTTTGTCAACGTTCAGCGTGGCCAACCGCTGGATAAGGTCATCGAGATCTACTGGTCCCGACATTTACTTTTTGGGGGGCGGGTAACGAGGATTAGGGCGGAGGGAGGTTTTAGGACGGAGATAGGGACAAAAGTGTTGAATGCCGTAGATGGCAAAAGCGGAGCCAAAGTATGTAAAGCGTTTCTTTTCTGGGTTGGCCCAGTAGACCTTCTTTCTCCTTTGGGCGGGAATCTTGAAATAGTTCTTCTTTCAGCTCCTTACTGTATGGTATTTTCCAACCACACTCTGGGGAAGCCTACGTCGGTGTCGATAAAAAAAATGTGTCCTGGTAACCGCAGTGACCTGGGACAAAAACTCTTAAAAACTTTTCCTAGTGTCGGCTGGCAAGCACATTGGGAAGAATCATGATGATCCTGACTATTGCTCTGATGTGACGTTATGGGTAATCACAAGAATCCGGGTACACCAGCGTAGTACCACACGAACAGTTAGACCTCAACTGATAACGGGGGCTAGTGCACTATGCCCAAAAGCAACTTTATCCTAATTTGTACGGTGGACGACCGTATGTGAACAGTGCTTGGCGAGTGCTTTACTCATCACCATCAAGTGGTGATAACTGCAGACGTTCCCTTAGCTCTGGGATCCGAGCGGTGTGTATGACAGTCTAATCCAAGTGTTGCGAGTGGGAATCACTATACAGCACACGGCTCAGATCTTACGTCTCGCAGGCTACACAAGTCCTGGCTCAGCGAAGAGGGTATGTGGGTTGCGTCCAAACAACACCAGCCTACAATGACCAAAGGCCAAGGCAGTGACTATCGGTGGTGAACAAAGTGGATTAGACTGGGGATCCAGTTGTCAAAGTGTCTACTTTATATAGGTTACAAGAATGCGCACGGACCAGGCTGTGCGTGAGAGAGATTACTATGTATGGTTAAAGTAAAGAATTGTTCGTGAGAGTAGAGATAACGGAAATGACTGTGGGAATAGATAAGGTGTGAAAGGAACGGAGATTAAAAGGGTGAGGCATGTCACATGACTAAGTCTAGACCTAGGTCAGGTGATGGTTTCTCACGGTCACGTGCACTGGTCACGTGATTTGGAAAGTGAAGTTTGAATGCGATAAAAAGTTTGAAAATATTCATTATTATAACAGCAACATCGATTTACCCCCTCCATTTAAAAATGCAATTCAGTAGAAAGAGATGTGGAAAAGATGGGATCTAGTGAGCACTCATTGATAGCCTCATCCCATTTGTTTGCAGCCTGTTCATCTGACTCCATACCCATATCCAGTGGATCTCCATATTCGTCAAGCCTCTGAAGGACCATGTCCTTTCCCTTGTTCTTGACAAGACCAGCTATGTACCTGTCCAAGGGTTCTGATGGGCTGCCCCCATTGTGTGTGTGTGGAACTGCCCCAAGTGGTTTCTCGGTAGTGGTGGTGGTGACGGTTCAGGTGTTGTTACGCCGACTAGGCGTGCGTAACAAGTGACACAACCGTGTTCCGTTCCCTACCACAGGCGATGTGGCCAAATAGGTCTCTTCCTCTATACGGGCAGAACCTAGTCTAGGATGGAGGGTCCTAGCACTCTAATGCCAGAGGGGTTGACAGAACCTAGCCTAGGCACAAAGGGTCCTAGTACTCTAGTGTCGATGACGATGCTCTTGTGGCGAACTGCCCTGACAGTGTCGGCGTTCTGCAGACAAGCAGCAAAAGGGAGCACTGATGACTTCCAACTCTAAGTGTGCGAAGCGGTAGAGCAAAGCGAGCGGAACTGAATGACCAGACACGGTATATTGTGTAGATCAAGGTTAGAGTTACATGAGTGGTCAGAAGCTGCTATATATAGGTTTGTAGGTAATTTAGGGGAGGCTTCTGTAAACCATAAATAGTCATACTACATAGGGCTGAGATGGGATCGGGAAATCGGGAGATACATGACTGTGTGTGAGAGAACACAGCTGAGGAGGAACTGCCCAAAGTAATATGAAATAGAGAAAGGGAAAGTCCACACCACTGCCTTGCACAGCCATGATGGCAGTGGTCATTGCCTCTACACTGCCTAGAAGGCAGTGTCGTCCAGTGCCGATGTCTGGGGATTGCCATCCCAAGGGAAGATGCCAGAGTTGAAGAGTAAGTCATCCCAAAACCCAGGGGAGAGTGGGGGCGTTGGTATGAAAAAAGGTAGTACCCCCTCTTCACCCGTAACAGGTGTAAGCCATTGAGGGTTTCTTCTTGTGGTTGTTAGGCGCATACCTAGGATGGTTTCTAGTTGAGCACCCTGTCTTCTGGCAGACAAAGCACCTATTCTCGTGCATTAGGTGAGTGTGGGTAGGAGGATCTAGGGTGAGTCGGTCAACGTTTATAGCATTGGGATTCCTGGTGCTCCTTCCTCCTCCGTAATGAGTGGAGGTCCCCTGTTGGATTGCTCTCATTCTTTGGAACCCTGTTTTGATGGCAGATGCCTTGTTGTAGATCTGCTCAATTAAGGTGGCAGTATCCAAAATTCCACAATTGACGAGTTGTTGAAGGATATGTAAATCCACAGCATGGAGGAACCACTTGGCAATAGTCGACATCTCCATGGCTCCCATTCATACGGCAAAGAGGGCGAAGCGAGATAGGAAGTCGTTTGTTGCGAGTGGGAATCATCAACAACACACGGCTCAGATCTTACGCTTTGCAGGCTACACGAGTCCTGGCTCAAAGGATGAGGGTATGTGGGTCGTCTCCGAACAATACCAGCCTACAACGACCAGAGGCCGAGGCAATGACTATAGGTAGTGAACAAGTGGATTAGACTGGGGATCCAGTCGTCAACGTATCTAGTTTATATACGTTACAGGGAGGCGCACGGACCAGGCTGTGCATGAGAGAGATTACTACTTAAGGGTAAAGTAAAGAAGCGTTCATGGGAGTGGGATAACGGAGATGAGTGTGGGAATAGATAAGGTGTGAACATAGACGGAGATTAAAAAGGTGAGGCGTGTCACGTGATTAAGTCTAGACCTAGGTCAGGTGATGGTTTCTCACGATCACATGTACTGGTCACATGATTTGAAAAGTGAAGGTTAAGTGCGATAAAAAGTTTGAAAATATTCATTATTATAACATTGTTGAACGATGACTTTCCTTGGGTCATGTTTGAGATCTTGGCTTTTGCCATGTTCTTGGAGTTGTGGGGGGAGAAGGTTGTCATGAATGCCTCCTTTATCTTGGTGTAGGTCTTCTCTGCATTCGGCACAGCTGTGTCAGCAAGCTTCATGTGCCAGGCCTCTGCAAAGGCCCTTCCTTGGCCCTTGAACATCCTGTTCAAGAGCATATACCACTTGGTATTCTCGTCATACTGTGTATGGAGCGAGAAGTATGCCTCCATAGCAAGGAGCCATCGCCTGGCGTCCTCTACATTTCCACTAAACTCCTTGGGGAGTACTGCTTTAATCTTGGGCATGCTGTCATCTGAGTCTGAATCTGGTTGGGTCCTTCTAACAGTACTGCTATAGTCCAGTGGCTGGGTTGTATCTCTGGTAAAGAGCTCTTTCTCGTCTGATGGTGGGTCTACCACAATTGGTTCCAATTGTGGCAGTGGGGAAGGTTCTACCGATGGGGTTGCAGAGTGCAAGTGGAGAGCACCTGGAAAACCTGGTGATCTGGATGGTGGGGGAGATGGATGGTGGCTGGGTCAGGGAAGCGAGATGACCCTGGGATTCTCCTTGATGAAGACATTTCAGAGTGCAGGATAGAAGTACATGTTGGAGTAACTTCTTCTTCTGAGTCAGATCCTAAAAGGGCTGAGAGGTTGATGTGGCAGATGGTTTTGACCCAGGGTGACTACCTCTGTAGTCGTCATCTGAACCTTCAGTTGATGATGGATTGTGAAGATGTGATGGTACTTCGCAGTTTAAAACCTTGATCCTTTGTTATGCCAACTAGGTGTGCATAACAAGGGACATGACCATGTTCCATTCCCTACCACAGGCAATGTGGTCAAACATGTCTCTTCCTCTATATGGGCAGAATCTAGCCTAGGATGGAGAGTCCTAGTGCTCTAGTGCCAAAGGGATGCTCCTAAGGCAAACTGCCCCGATGGTATCGGCATTCTGCGGATAGACAGTGTTATGCTGACTCGGCGTGTGTTACAATTCGTCCCTATGCCTTATCCTTTTCCTTACTTCATCGTATCTCTCACGCCTTCCTTACTTCATCATACCTCTCATGCCGTGTAGGCCTGCATGAGCTCGTGGACTTCCCCAATCCTGTTTGTATTATCAATTGCGGAACCCCTTCGCCCTTCTTCTTCATCGTTCCATAGGGTTCTGCCCATTTCTCTTGCTTACTCATTCCCATTCCATCACATTCCACAATGTTCCATAGCCTACCTATATAAGACCACTGCTCCATACAAGTGTCCCTTAGTTTAGACCTACTCAATCTAAACCCCCTTGTACCTCGGATCTCTAAGAATCTTCATTCTACTCTCGAGTGAACGCTCTTCCTCTTTGACCCTCAACATTGACAAGCTTGACGCTTGATAACGTCTACAGAAGCCCTGTAGCATTCTCTGGCAGTGCCCTCTACCCATCCTTGAAGCTACTAGTTGTAGTGACCCTTTGAGTCTACACCTACCCCTACCCAGGATAGTTGTAACAAAAGGTCTAACTCTGTCTTTGAGGTTACCACCATCGTAATCCTCCACCATTGCCCACTGATGACCAACCCTAGACCCTGCTTGGTGGCGTACCCACCACGCAGACACACCCCCACTGAACCCGAAGACGTTGAGGAAGAACCCAACGACCCTGACACCAACCTTGACCTTGAACTCCTGTCCCAACCCCAAACAGGATGCAGCTGCTGAACTAGCTCAACAGCTGTCAATCGGACTATATCTCCCAAGGACCCCGACCCCACCCTCACCCACACCTATCACCACCATACCTTCATTCTCCATCCCACCCCCCAACCCCTCGATGTCATCTACCTCTCAACCCACTGAACTCCACATTGGCACCCCTGAGGCCTATGATGGATCCTTTGACATGGCCATCCAATGGCTCAACTCTGTTCAATTTTACGTGCATGTTAACCGAAAGGTGTACAATGATGACGATAAGAAGATCACCTTCACCCTTTCCTATATGACGAAAGGGGCAGCCCTTACTTGGGGCACCACCTATTGTCAGAAATGTATCTCTGGGACCACCATCACCCTGGGATCCTTTGCTGACTTTATCACTGAATTTGAGAAAGCGTTCAAACACTGTGACACCATCGGCAATGCTGTCGCCTGGCTCTCCACCAAGCGAATGCACAAAAAACAAAATGGAACATACTCACCTCCGTTAATACAATATGTTTTTGAGTTCCAAAACAATGTCGCCCTAGCCGGCATCACAGACCCCAATGTTCTAATTGGATACTTTTTAGCAGGTATCCCTCAGGGTCTCATGCAACACATCATGTCTATGAACACAGTACCCGCCACTATCAATGACTGGTACACTAAGGCCATCCACTTCCAGACCCAATGGGAGAGGGCCGACGAAATCGCAAAACGAGGCCACAGACCCACTCACACCTACCACTCCTTCTCCATCCTGAGCTCCACCAAAGCCAAAGACCCAGATGCCATGGACATTGATGCCATCTCCATCCCCAAGTTGACTCCGGTGGAACGGAAACAATGCTTCGAATAGAAATTCTGTTTCAGGTGTCGCCAACCAGGGCATACTACCACCACATGTCCAACCTTCACAAATAAGAAACCTCTTGACCGCAAAGTCAGGGTGATCCACGAAGAACCAAGGGACTCCGATGACAAAATTATCAGTAGCATCTCCACAGGTTTTTAAAGAGGGAAACACCCACAGCGCATGTTTCCCCCATTAGTACTGCATCTGTAACTGTACAATCTACTTCCTCAGGAATTGTGATCTCCATCTTACTCCAGTTACCCGCAAACGCTAAGAAAGTCGCTGAAACCCGAGCCCTAATTGACAGTGGCGCCGAGATCTCGTGCGTCGACTATCACTTCACTTGAAGAAATCACCTACCCCTCTGCAAACTTGAGCACCCCATCCACATCCGGAACGCAGATTATTCCCTTAACAAAAATAGAGATATCCATCACACTTGTGAGTTACTCCTCACAATTCAAGGAGTAACTATGCAGGCCACCTTTCATGTTCTTTCTTGCAAGCGAGAAAACGTCATCCTCGGACAACCATGGCTATGACAATACAACCCACTCGTTGACTGGAACCAGAGGACCCTCACTTTGTCGATGTCGCTTGACAACCTCACGCCTCCAGAATCCCGTGCTGAGACCCTCTCGTCCAGCCCACACCTTTGTGGGTTCCTGCAAAAGGAATCTGACGAGAGCCAATATCTTATCAACACGAATCAGAGCCGAGTCCTGCAATGCATCATCCATGGGGAATGCCCACAGGTCCCAGCTGCAACAGTCGCCAAAATCCAGGTTGCTACTGCTCTGGCAGAGGCAGCAGAGATGGTCAAACCGAAACCAACCCTTCCCGACGAATACTCCGCCTACACATCAGTCTTCTCCAAGGAAATAACCAACCATGTTCCCCCATCCCGGGCATGCGATCATGCCATAAATCTTAAGGACTCCTTTATCCCAAAGATCAGGAAAGTCTACCCCCTCTCCCCCCCCCGAACGGCAAGCGACTGAAGACTTTATTGACGAACACTTACGAACCGGAAAGATTCACCCCTTAAACTCCCCTCATGCCTCCCCCTTCTTCTTCATTAAGAAGAAGAGTGGTGACCTTCGTCCCTGCCAGGACTACTGGTACATCAATGAACATACCATCCGCGATGCTTACCCCTTGTCCCTCATCTCAGACCTGATGGACAAGCTGTGAGAAGCGAAGGTCTTCACCAAGTTTGATGTCCGCTGGAGCTATAACAATGTTCGAATCAAGGATGGCGACCAATGGAAGGCTGCATTCATCACCCACTGCGGTCTCTTCGAACCAACCGTTATGTTTTTTGGCCTCTGTAACTCCCCAGCCACCTTCCAACAATTCATGAACAATTCCTTCCATGACATGATCGCCGAGGAATGGCTCATTATCTACATGGATGACCTCCTCATCTTCTCTCCTGACGACGCCACCCACATGGAATGAACAAAACACATTCTGCAATGCATGGTAGAGCTTGACCTCCACCTCAAACTCGAAAAATGCCACTTCGCCATCACTGAAGTCGAATACCTCAGAATGATCCTCCACCCTGACTGCGTTGCCATGGACCCCACGAAACTGGACGGAATCGCCAAGTGGCCTGTACCTTCAAAAGTTACTCACGTCCGCTCGTTCCTGGGATTTGCCAACTTCTACCATCGCTTCATCCCAGACTACTCTACCATCACTCGACCCCTCATCGACCTCACCAAACTCTCCCACACATGGGATTGGTCCCCCGCTTGTCAAGATGCCTTCGATCACCTCAAATGTCTTTTCCTTGTCAAACCCCTCTTACATCTTCCCGACTTTTCTGTGCCCTTCGCCATCACCATGGACACCTCCAAATTCGCCTCCGGTGTCATCCTCCTCCAGACGGACACCAACAGCGACTGGCATCCCTGTTCCTACCTCTCCGAATCCTTCTCTCCCACCGAGCGCAACTATGACATCTACGACCAGGAACTCCTCACTGTTTTGTGTGCCCTGAAGGCTTGGCATCACTACCTGCATGGTTCTGCCTTCCCTATCCAGGTCTTCACTGACCACAAAAACCTTACCTACTTCCATATCCCACAGAATCTCAATCATCACCAGGCTCACTGGCTCCTTGACCTCGCTGATTTCGACCTCACAATCATCCATGTTCCTGGACAACTCCTGGCCAGTTCCGATGCCCTCTCCCGCCGCCCTGACCTTACTCCTGCCACCTCCTCCGACAATAACAGCGTCATGCTACTCCCCCCTTCCCTCTTTGTCAATCTCATCAACATCACCTTGTCCTCCCACATCTGTTCCTCATCCTCTTCCGACCCCCTTGTCCTGCAGCAATTGCAAGTGCTCGACTCCTCCGCCCCGGCATTTCTGCGTGCATGCATGTCCGACTGGCAGCATGCGGATGATCTCCTTACCTACAAAGGTCACATCTATGTTCCCCCTGACAATACCCTCCGCCGCTCTATCCTCGCCCACTGCCATGACCACCCCACCGCAGGCCACCCAGGATTCCTCAAAACCCATCAGCTCGTCTCTGCTGACTTCTGGTGGCCTGGGCTCGCCACCTACGTCTGTAAATATATTGAAGGTTGCCCCTCTTGCCAGTCCTGTAAGGCCAACACTCACCCTTCTGTTCCCCCACTCTCCCCCATTCGCTCCTCCACCACACTGTCTTTCCGCCAACTCTCTTGCGATCTCATTGTCGACCTGCCTCCCTCGGCCAGTTTTAATTCCCTTTTGGTCGTGGTCGACCATGGACTCTTGAAGGGGGTAATTCTCTGCCCCACAACAAAAACAGTGTTTGCCGAAGGCATAGCAAACCTCTTCTTTTACCACGTCTACCGAAAGTATGGGCTTTATGACAAGATTATCTCTGATCAAGGACCCCAATTTGCCTTCACCTTCGCTAAAGAACTCGGTCGACTCCTCAGTTACAACCTCACACTCTCCATGGCCTACCATCCGCAGACCGACGGGGAAACTGAACGAGTCAACCAAGAAATCGAAACCTACCTCCATATATTCTGCAGAGACAAACCGACCACTTGGAGTGAACAAATCACACTCACAGAATTCACACACAACCACCACCCCCACTCTATCACCAGGAAATCCCCCTTCTCCATCATCATGGGGTATAGACCCCATGCACTCCCCACTGTTATTCCTGAATCCCACGTCCCTGCTATAGAAGGCTGCCTTAAGACCCTATCGGCAATTTGCGATGAAGCTCTCGCTGCCCACGAATTAGCACGTCAGACAATGATCGGAAGACACAGGCAGACCTTTTCCCCTTTCCCAAAAGGAGCCAAGGTGTGGCTAGAAGCACGAAACCTCCATCGTTCCTTAGCCAATCCTAAGTTCGCCGCTAAATGAGAAGGCACCTTTACAATCACCGATGTCTTATCTCCTGTTTCATACAAACTCCGCCTACCGAAACTGTTATGGTTGGTGAGGGGGTATTACCTTTTTCGCTACCAACACCACCCCTCACTCCGGGTCTATGGGACGACCTCCTCTTCGACTCCGGCGATCTCCTCTGGAACGGCAATCTCCTCACCCCAGCACTGGACGACAC
>JBBPSM010000379.1:0-13930 GCA_038093595.1 Butyriboletus regius
ACCACCCCCAAATGGATGGCCAAACAGAAAGAATCAACCGAGATCTAGAGCAATACCTTCGCGCGTATGTTGGAAAGAAGCAGAACGACTGGGCGGATTGGCTGAATATGGCTCAATTCTCCCACAATAATACCATGACCTCAGCCACCGGTACTATCCCTTTTAACGTCACCAGAAACTACGCTCCACGCATGGATTTCGAAGGGAAACTGGCAGGCTTTGCAGGAGAAATGGGCCGCTCACATAAGGAAATAGAGGCAACGCTGGAAAAAACCAGAGAGCGAATGATCGCTGCTTCAGAAAATAAGAGATCAGACGCTCCACCCTATGCTATTGGTCAGCAGGTCTGGCTATCCACCGACAAACTCAACCTCCCGTACACAGCAAAAAAACTTACGCAAAAATGGATCGGACCTTATGTCATTACCCACGTCCTTCCAAACGCCGTTACATTAAAACTCCCAAAAACCGTACGAATTCACCCCACGGTCAACATCTCACGCATTAAACCATACCGGGAAACTTTACCAGGACAGCCCATAGTCCGTCCCAAAGCAATAGAGGTTGACCAAGAGGAAGAGGAGCAATACGAGGTTGAATACGTCGCCGCGTCAAGGATGAAGAACCGCAAACTAGAATACCTAGTTCACTGGAGAGGATACGACGAAACGGATCGTACATGGGAATCGGCCGACATCATTAACACAGCGCCACTTGCAGTCGCCGAATTCCACAAAAAGAACCCGTCCGCTCCTCGAAAGCTTCGCGGTCTCTCCACAGCATCCTTCCAATCTTTATTCTATCCTTATGAAAACTTCACTGAAACTGCCTCAACCACGACTCGCCTGGAATTCGAGTCATAAAAAGGGGGTAGTGTTATAATAATGAATATTTTCAAACTTTTCATCGCCTTAACCTTTATTTTTCGAAGCACGTGACCAGTACACGTGACTGTGAGAAACCATCACCTGACCTAGGTCTAGACTTAGTCACGTGACATGCCTCATCTTTTTAATCTCCGTTTATATTCACACCTTATCTACTCTCACGTTAATCTCCGTCATCCCACTCTTACGAATGCTTCTTTACTCTACCCTTATGTAGTAATTCCTCGCACGCACAGCCTGGTCCGTGCGCCCACCTGTAACATATATAAAGTAGACATTTTAACGACTGGATCCCCAGTCTAATCCACTTGTTCACTACCTATAGTCATTGCCTCAACCTCTGGTTGTTGTAGGCTGGTATTGTTCGGAGACGACCCCCATACCCTCATCCTTTGAGCCAGGACTCGTGTAGCCTGCAAAGCGTAAGATCTGAGCTGTGTGTTGTTGGTGATTTCCACTCGCAACAAAAAAGGGGAGTCGGCTTGGCCCTTGTGGGTCACCCTCCAAAATGAAATTCAGTCCTATTTCCAGATCGACATACTGGCCCATGAGTTATTAAGGAAACTCAAGGCCCTAAGGCAGAACGGGCATCCTATTGACCTGTTCGTACAAAGGTTTGAGGTGTTGAAGCAGGAGGCAAACATTGAGGATTACCACACAATGACCCTCATCAAGAAAGCCATAGACTACAAGATCTACAAGCAAGCCCAGCTGAACCTGAGGATCCTCCTCCTGGACTATGAGGACATCATAAAGAAGTATCAAAGGATCGGGTGGTCCTTCGAGCAGATGCAGGTCAAAAGGGGACCTCCAATCAATGCTCAGTACCAACCCCAACAACCTCTGCATCCTCAGTATCCCCCCCGTCCCCCACCAACACATCTCCCTCCCCTGCAGCAACATTGTCCCCAGTTTATGCCATACGGGACACAACCTGGTCGAGGAGCACCAATGGAAATAGGAGTGCAGCAGGCTGCGCCAGCTCCCTGACTGGATACCAGGACATGTTTCTTGTGTGGTTTGCTAGGCCACATTAAACCAAACTGTCCTAAGAACCCGTACCATCGTCCGCCCTGCCCACCCCAACAATGAGCCCAATATGTCTGGGACTACGACCAAGGCACCTACGTGCAACAGGCAGAAAACAAGTATGCCAGTTTTTATCAAGGCACCCAGACAGCGCAACATTTCACAGGCCGTCCTTTTCCCATTTCCCTGGTTACTGCACCGGTACTGCAAGCAGAACATCACGCCTTCATCTCAGAGGAGGCCGAAGCCTTTTACAAGGACAAATTTGAGACTGAGGCCAAACACCAAGTGGCCAAGGCATTAAAAGGCAGCAGCAGGTGAATGATGAGGGTGTTCACTTGCAAGGACCTTTAGTTGACTGTACGGACAGCGATTTCCCCATTTCTACTTTTTCTTCTGTACTATGTAATATTGGCTCTTCCTCCGTAAGAGCGTCTCAATTGAGTGTGGCACCAGAGTATAATAATAGTGTGCTTAATTCTCTTATAAAACAACAAAAAATATCTTGTATCTATGAACCCCTTGATTCTAAGGTCACTATGCATTGGGCAATGACGTTGTCATTCAGTGGAGAGTTCTCACTTGAGACTATTGTACATTGCCAGCAGAACGGCCAATGGGTATGCCACCAGTTCAAATCTCTCTTGGACTTGGGGGCCTCCCACACTTTTATTGATAAAGACTATGTTACCTGTCACAGAATTCCCTTCTTCACCCTAGACCAACCAATCAAGGTGCATAATGCTGATGGATCGAATAGTGCTATAGGCCAAATCCAGCATGTGGTAACCTTGGTTGTGGAAGTTGAAGGACATTACGAAACTTTGGACGCATACATTTCTAAATTAGGAACCCATCGAATGATCATTGGGTACGACTGGCTTTACCGCCATAACCCCGAGATCGACTGGGAGAAACAAACCATTCATTTCCCATGTTGTATGCAATACTGTAAAATTATGGGACTCGGACCTATGAACTATGATCTTACCTATATACGTACTATAGAAGAAGGACTCAAAGAGCAGGTACCAGAAGCTTACCATGATTTTCTAGATGTCTTCTCAGAATAAGAGTCAACAAGAATGCCAACAAGGAAGCACTGGGACCATGCTATTGAGCTCAAGCTGGACTTTGTGCTGAAAAAGGGTTGAGTTATCCCCTTATCGGATATTAAAATGGAAGAGGTACGCGCCCTCATCAACAAGGAACTCAAGAAGGGCTACATCAAACCATCCAAGTCTCTGCAAACGGCGCCGGTCTTCTTTATACCGAAAAAGGATGATAAGAAACATATGGTTATGGACTATCAATATTTAAATGAGGGTACCATCAAGAATTCCTATCCTCTACCCCTGATCCCACAATTAATTGATCGGCTGAAAGACACTGACATGTTCACTGCCCTTGACTTATGTTGTGGGTATAACAATGTGTGGATAAAGGAAGGAGATGAATGGAAGGGTGCCTTCGTCACACCTATTGGGGCATACGAACCCACCATAATGTATTTTGGGATGACTAACTCACCTCCTACTTTTTAGCAAATGATGAATGATATATTTAATGACATGTATATGGTAGTAATTATTTATATCAACAACTGTATGATATTCACGTCGAATAAGTCCAAGGAGGAACACAAAGAGGTAGTAAAAGAGGTCCTTCTTCGCCTACGGGAAAATGACCTTTACATAAAACCCTCGAAGTGCCACTTCTCTATGGATGAAGTATACTTTCTTGGGATGGTTGTATCTAAAAAGGGGGATAACAATGCAGAAAGGGAAAGTCGCCGGTGTCATGGATTGGCCCGTACCGACTCGACTCAAGCAGCTGCAAGGCTTCCTTGGACTATGTAATTATTATAGATGTTTTATTGTAGGTTTCGCTGAGATTGCACACCCCCTGAATGACCTTACCAAGAAAGATGTTCCATTCACGTGGGGTTCTGATCAGCAAAAGGCATTCGAAACCTTAAAAAGAAAATTTATGTCAGCTCCACTTCTCGCGTATCCTAATTGTGATCAAGAAGTGCGAGTGGAGACTGATGCCTCAGACATCGCCACAGGAGCAGTGCTCTCCACTTTATGCAAAGACGGTAATTGGAGGCCTATTGCCTTCATTTCCCATTCCTTTGATAACACTGAGCGCAATTACCCCATTTACAACAAAGAACTGCTAGCAGTTATCAGGGCGCTTGAAGAATGGCGTCACTATCTAATAGGTCGCGAACGATTTGAAATCTGGACCGACCACAGGAACCTCGAGTACTGGAAGAAGCCACAAACCCTTAGCAGTCATCAAGCACGCTGGCATGTGCTTCTCCAGGAATTTAACTATGTTTTTGTTTATAAACCAGATTCTTCTAATGGCCAGGCTGACACTCTTTCTCATCGACCAGATCATGGCAACGCCGTACCGGACCATAACACCAACATTACTGTACTCCCTTCTTCCCTTTTCATTAATTCTGTTTCTCTTTCATCGGACTTCCTATCAGATCTTGAAAGCGAATTGATCTCCCTAGGAGTCGACACAATCAATGATTTCACCTTCAATTATAATATGAATATTTTCAAAAATAACAAAAACAAAGTTTCCATTCCCGAACCTTTATGTACACGCCTCCTTACTTTATGCCATGACTCTCCAGTCTCCGGTCATGGCAGACACTCTAAAACTATCCATACTCTCACATGATACTTTTCGTGGCCTGGTGTCACAATGGACATTAAAAAATATGTAGATAGCTGCCAAGTGTGTGCCCTCATGAAGGGTAAGCAAAAAGCACCAGCAGGAAAACTTATGCCCCTTCCCACGGCAAAGCATCCCTGGAAAGATCTCTCTGTTGATTTCATTACGGGTTTATCTGAATCTCATTCTTTCACCGCTATCTGCGTAGTCATAGATCGATTTTCTAAAGAAGTGGTATTTATTCCCACTACAGACACTTGTTCTTCTTCGGACCTTGCTAGATTGTTTAGAGATCACGTATAGTCTATTCATGGCCTATCTTTCATACTTGTTTCAGATAGAGGACCTCAATTTGTTTTTGCATTCACAAAAGAACTATGTGCACTACTCAGAATATCACAAAAGATCTTTATGGCCTACCACCCTCAGACGGATGGCCAAACAGAACGAATCAATAGAGATCTCGAGCAGTACCTTCACACATATGTTGGAAAGAAGCAGAACGATTTGGCAGATTGGCTGAAAATGGCCCAATTCTCTCATAATAATACTGTAACCTCAGCCACCGGTACCTGCCATTCAATGTCACTTGAAACTATGCACCCCGCATGGGTTTCAAAGGGAAACTGGTAGGCTTCGCAGGAGAGATGGGCTGTTCTCACAAGGAAATAGAGGCAGCACTAGAGCATACCAGAGAGCGAATGATTGCTGCCTTAGAAAACAAAAGATCAGATGCTCCAGAATATTCTATTGGCCAGCAGGTCTGGCTCTCCATGGACAAACTCAATCTCCTGTACATGGCAAAGAAACTTACCCAAAAATGGATTGGACCCTACATCATCACCCACGTCCTTCCAAATGCCATTACACTAAAACTCCCAAAAATTGTATGCATTCATCCTACGGTCAACATCTCGCATATAAAATCATATCAGGAAACACTACCAGGACAACCCATAGTCTGTCCCAAAGCAATTGAGGTGGATCAAGAAGGGAAAGAGCAATACGAGGTTGAGTACGTTGCTGCATCTAGGATGAAAGGCCGTAAGCTGGAGTATCTAGTCCACTGGAGAGGATACAACAAGACAGATCATACATGGGAATTGGCTGATATAATAAATACCGCACCACTCGCAGTTGCTGAATTCCACAAGAAGAATCCATCCACTCCTTGAAAGCTCCGCAGCCTATTCACAGCATCCTTTAATTCTTTATTCTATCCTTATGAAACCTTCACCGAAACTGCCCCAATCACGACTCACCTGGAATTTGAGTCTTAAAAAGAGGGTAGTGTTATAATAAGGAATATTTTCAAACTGTTATCGCATTCAAACCTTTACCTTTCAAATCATGTGACCAGTGCATGTGACCATGAGAAGAATCACCTGACCTAGGTCTAGACTTAGTCACGTGACATGCCTCACCTTTTTCATCTCCGTTCTTTTCACACCTTATCTATTCTCATGTTCATCTCCATCCTCTTACTTCCACACCATCTTCTTTACTTTACCTTTATATAGTAATCTCTCTCACATACAGCCTGGTCCGTGCGCACTCCTGTAACATATATAAACTAGACACCTTGACGACTGGATCCCCAGTCTAATCCATTTGTTCACCATGCATAGTCATTGCCTTGGTCTTTGACCATTGTAGGCTAGTGTTGTTCGGAGATGACCCCCATACCCTCCAGAGCCAGGACTTGTGTAGCCTGCGAGATGTAAGATCTGAGCCGTGTGTTGTTGGTGATTCCCACTCGCAACAATAATGGGGGCATTCAAGAAGGAAGTGGAGAACTATTTCCTCGCGGTGTGGACAGTGAGGGCATTTGAATATGTTGGATTTTGTGATGTGCTTTAAGTGTTTGTTGAGAGGGGCATGCATCAGTAAAATTACATGTGTCTTAATCTGGCTTATTTAGCTAATTCTGCTTGTCAAATTACAAAATATATTCAATACCATGATAATGCATCCCAGAACATTAGAAACATTAACTATAATCAAACTATTCTATTTTTCAACAAAATGAAGCTTAGAATTTGTCTCTGTGTTAGATTTGGAAATGTTGTGCAAGTCAATAAGCTGAATAAGACAGATTACGATGCATGTAATTTTACTGATGTGACCCATGCATAGTTGGAAGAGGATGGAAGCATGTCGTTTCGGGAAGTCGTTGATCAGCTGGAGAAAGTGCTTGGATGGGACAGCTGGATTGATTTTTTGGGCTAGCAGGGTGTGTGGGGAGCTTTTGAAAATGTGGTTTCTCAGGTTAGCACTTTCGGACTTGGAAGTGCTGGAGCTGGAATGGTTTGGGACTTGATTATTGGTGAATACTGTCAATAGGTCCAGGAGATAATGGCCAGGTCTCGTTTTGAGTGATGTGGCCACCTGGATTGCTGCTTTGTTATCCACTTCTAGTGAGACCTCTCATACCTGTTGTTCCCCTCGTAGCAGTTCGGCTGCCAGGGTCATCCCAACTACTTCACCTTCATATACCGTATGTTTCTTATCCTCCCCTAAATAGAATCTTAGTGCTTTTTTCCGCTCGCCATTCCTCATAAAAACTGCTGATCCTCCTATTTTACCTTCAAACCCAGAGCCATCTGAGTAGATGCAGACGTCTTCCTCCATTTCCGCATGGACATCGTTTAGGATGGCAATTTGCAGGTCGTCGTCTATTTTGATCTTTATAGTCAGTGCCCATTGTGGTCGGTAGTGCACTGGGTGGATAGTATTTATGTTGGTGGTGTCAATGCTGAAGGTGGAGAATAGTCTGTGTAGTGGCGACTTGTGTCATTTTTTGTTGCGTTGGGCGGCTTTGATGTGTGTTGCCAGGGGGTGGGTGCTTGGTAGTGTCGCCATGCGCAGTGTGGCCCTGTGACAGTATTTTCGGATTAGTAGGGTCATTTGGAGTAGGTCCACATGAGTGAGCATTGTGTCTGTGGCAGTGGTGCACATGCCGCCTGTGATGAGCATAGCGGCTAGGCATTGTACCTTTTCTATTTGCTTTGTGAAACCTCTTGCTTCCCAGTGTTTCTCTCTCTTCCCTCTTCCTTTCCTGAGTAGCTCCATTCCCCAGACGTCTATGGCATAGAGCATTTTCGGGATGGCGACTGACTTATATAGTTTTTTCATTGTTTTCCCTTTTATCTCCTTCATCATTGTCTGTGCCATTCTTCCACAAGCTAGTATGTATTTTGTGCCTTTTGTTGTTGCATATGTGGCGTGGTATTTGAACTGCAGTTCGTCATCTAGTATTACTCCCAAGAGTTTGCATGATTGTTGTGGCTCAATGCGGTGGCCTTGATATCAGAGTTGACTTTCCCCTATTGTTGGGGTCCAAGTCCCTCCTGTGTGTGATGCATAGTAAAGCTGTCTCTTCCCACTTGAATTCTGCTGCATGCTTTTCTCTCCATTCTATAGCTCCCCTTTCGTCTTCTATGAGTTTTTTGAGTTTGCTGTTTGCTTCTTTGAAGGACTCTCCCCTGGCTGTGAAGGCTGTGTCATCGATGAATCTGAGGCTAATTAAATCTTTTTGATTTTTTGCAAGATTGATGAGGTCAGCGTTGTAGAAGAGGGAGGTGATAGGGGAGAGTGGGCATCCTTGGTCGAGGCCTATTGGGATGAGGAAGGGATCTGAGGTGAAATCATCAAATATGAGAGTGGTATGTTGGCCCGTCAGGCGTCTTTTGTACCACTCTATGTACTCATGGAGTAGCCCCCACATTCACATGTTGTGGAACAGCTTTGTGGGGATGACACTAGGGAAGGTGGCTTTTACATTGAGGAAAAGGGCAGATATGTACTTGTCCTTTGGGCATGCCCAGGCATCGTACATAGGTGAACTTGGTCAGTAGGTGAATCAAGTTGATTGTTGTTCTTCCTGGGCATCCCCCGAAGTGTGTGGGTGGGAGCATGCTATGGGTTTCTGCTAGGTATGAGATGTTGTCAGCTATGCATGAGGATAGGATTTTTGCCATTGTGTCCAGCAGCACGATAGGGCGATATGCTTTTGTTATTGTGTAGTCTGGTCTACTTGGTTTCTGGAGTATGACTGTTGTGGAGGTTTTCCACTATTCCAGGTAGTATTCTTGGGTGAATGTGGCATGGAAGATGGGGCCAAGATGGGGGACGAGGAGGTCAGTGCATTTTGTGAAAATGACATTGCAAACTCCATTTGGGCCCGGGGCTTTGTATGGTGAGAGGCAGGTGATCGTGTGCTCTATTTGTATATTTGTGACTAGTTGGAAGGCGCAGCTGGGATTGGGGTATCTGTCTGGTTGGTTGTCAAAGGTCTGGATGGGAGCTGCTTTGAAGAATGTTTTGTATAGGAGTTCACTCTTCTTCCAGTTTGTTTGCTCGCTGGGTGTGGAATTAGTGGGGTTAGTTCTGAGATCTGGGATGCATGATATGAAGGAATTGGATGGTTCATTGACCAGATACTTGTGTATGTCCCAGAGATTGCTGCCTTTGATGTTCTCCAGATACTCTACCCAGTGTTCCTCTTTCTCTTTTTCAATGCTCATGTCTAGTCGAGTGTGGGCTTTCTTGTACTGGGCATGGATGGGATGGGTCCTTTGTTGGCATTTTGCATACATGGTGTTGGCCAGGGACTTGACTTCCTTGCTTAGTCGGTTGAGTTCCGGATTCCACCATTGTTTCGAGTGGGGGGCAGGTTTGCTGACCAGGACATGTTTGTTGATAGCTGAGTAGATTGTGTTGGTTAACTGGCTCAGGCACAGTTGTAGGAGGTGGGCCGAGTTGATTTTAGATGGAGGGGGGAGTTCGCTAAGTTTTTTAGAGAGGTGTTCTTTGAATTTTTCCCAGTTGGTTGCCCTATAGTTCTTTGGCAGCAGTGGATTGATGCAGTCTGGGTTAAGGTTGATTTTGGTGATGATGGGATAGTGGTCGGTGCCTATAGGGCATAGGTCGGATTGGACAGTGCATGTATAGATTGCATCGAGGAGGTGGGAGGTGCAGAAGGCGTTGTCTGGGTGGGTGTGGTTACCAGTGGTGTTTGCTTCGAGTGTGGGAAGGCCTTCGGGTAGCACCATGAGGAGGTCATATGTTGTGAGGAGTTCGAGCAGTGGTTGGGCAGCTTGGAGGTTAGCAGCTGTGAAGAGGTGTTGGTTTCTGGGTTCATTCCACATGGGGTGATGATGGTTGAAATCACCCATGAGTAGGATGTCTCCTGCAGGTCCATCATTTGATGTGTTGTCTGTGGCGAGGTGGTTTTCCAGAGCACATAGTGTGTCATCATGTAGGATGTCGTTGTATATGTTGTAGATTGGATCTTTCCAAAGATGCCCTTCAGCTCAACAACTGTGACGTTGGGGCTGTCAAAAGGGATGACATGCCAGCTATCCTTGGAGATGGCTTTGTTGATGAGTATTACTGAATGAGTCTGGGCGGTGTGGTCTTTGTTGTGGGTAGAGGGGTATGTCACATTCCATTTTGAGTTGGTTGTGGTGAGGTTGATGGTGTTGATTACAGGTTTTTGAATGAGTGCTAGATCATATTGGTTGGGGTCGAGGTTTTGAAGCATGTGTTGCTGCACATTTCATGATTTGTTGATATGTATGTCCTCTGAGTCATCCACTTCACAGCTAGTCTTCCGAGACCACACATCTTTTTCAATTCATTGGAAACCAATCATAATCAACAAGATTGAATCCATTGCATGTAAATATCATTGTACATTTTAAGTAGCAATGATGGAGATTACAAAACAATGCAAGAATGACTACAAGAAGACCCTACTGCCTAGCCCCAGCAGACGGATGACACAATTGACAAGATTCTACTGATGGGCTGCGAGTCGCAGGGAATGTGTTATGGTCGAGGAAGGGGGACTACCTTTTTCCCTACCAACGCCCCCACTCTCCCCTGGACTCTGGGACGATCTACTTCTTGACACCGGCATCTTCCCTTGGGATGGCAATTCCCAAGCACCTATTATGCCAACTAGGCATGCATAACAAGTGACACGACCGTGTTCCGTTCCCTACCACAGGCGATGTGGTCAAACAGGTCTCTTCCTCTATACAGGCAGAACCTAGCCTAGGATGGAGAGTCCTAGCGCTCTAATGCCAAAGGGATGCTCCTATGGTGAACTGCCCTGACGGTGTCGGTGTTCTGTGGATAGGCAGCAGGAGAAGGCGCTGATGATCAAGATGATCAGAAGCACGACGGCGGATGACTTCCAACTTGAAGCTTGTTAGGCGTTTGAGTGAAGTGAGCGGAACTGAATGACCAATACACAGTATATTGTGTAGATCAAGGTTAGAGATACATAAGGGGTCAGAAGCCTCTATATATAGGTTTGTATGTAATTTAGGGGAGGCTTCCTGAAACCATAAATAGGTAGACTACATAGGGCCGAGATCCAATCAGGGAATCGGGAGATACGAGGCTATGCATGAGAGAGCATAGCCAAGGAGAGATGGTCTAAATGAATATGAAATAGAAAGGGAAAGGTCCATACCACTGCCTTGCACAGCCGTGATGGCAGTGGTCACTGCTCTACACTGCCTAGAAGGCGGTGTCATCTAGTGCCAGTGCTTGGGGATTGCCGTCCCAAAGGAAGATGCCGGAATCGAGAAGGAGGTCGTCCCAGAGCCCAGGGGAGAGTGGGGGTGTAGGTAGGGAAAAAGGTAGTCCCTCTTCCACAACTATAACAGCACCGGCACTGGACGACACTGCCTTCTAGGCAGTGTAGAGGCAATAACCACTGCCATCATGGCTGTGCAAGGCAGTGGTATGGACCTTTCCTTTCTTATTTGATATTCTCTTGGACCATTTCTCCTCGGCTATGCTCTCTCGCGCATAGCCTTGTATCTCCCGATTTTCCTGATCACATCTCAGCCTGATACAATATGCCTATTTATGGTTTATAGAAGCCTCCCCTAAATTACATACAAACCTATATATAGAGGCTTCTGACCCCTTATGTATCTCTAACCTCGATCTACACAATCTACCATGTTCAGGTCATCACGTTCTGCTCGCTTCGCTCTAATGCCTAAACTGCTTAAAAGTTGGAAGTCATCTCCGCCGTCACACTTCTGATCTTCCTGATCATCAGTGCCCCTTTCTGCTGCCTGTCCATAGAACGCCGACACTGTTGGGGCAGTTCACCACAGGAGCATTCCCTCTGGCATTAGAGCACTAGGGTTCTCCACCCTAGGCTAGGTTCTGCCCATATAGAGGAAGAGACGTGTTTGACCACACCGCCTGTGGTAGGGAACAAAACACGGTCATGTCACTTGTTACGCACACCTAGTTGGCATAACAAAAGATCAAGGTTTTAAACTCAAAGTACCATCGCATCTTCACAATCCATCATCAACTGAAGGTTTAGATGATGACTACAGAGGTAGTCACCCTGGGTCGAAACATCAGGGCAGTTCGCCACAGGAGCATCGTCATTGACACTAGAGCGCTAGGACCCCTTGTGTCCTAGGCTAGGTTCTGTCGATCCCTCTGCTGTTAGAGTGCTAGGGCTCTCCATCCTAGACTAGGTTTCAGCCATATAGAGGAAGAGACGTGTTTGACCACATCGCCTGTGGTTGGGAACGGAACACGGTTGTGTCACTTGTTACGTACGCCGAGTCGACATAACAAAAGATCAAGGTTTTAAACTGTGAAGTGCCATCACACCTTTGCAATCCATCTTCAACCGAAGGTTCGGACGACGACTACAGAGGTAGTCACCCCAGGTCGAAACCATCCACCACATCAATCTCTCAGCCCTTTTAGGGTCTGACTCGGAAGACGAAGTCACTCCAACACGTGCTTCTACCCCATACTCCGAAACGTCTTCATCAAGGAGAATCCCAGGATCATCTTGCTTCCCCGACCCAGCCACCCGTCCATCTCCCCCGCTGTCCAGATCGCCAGGTTTTCCAGGTGCTCTCCGCTCGCACTCCGCGACCCCATCGGTAGATCCTTCCCCTCTGCCACAGTCAGAACCGATTGTCATAGACCCACCATCCGACAAGGAAGAGATCTTTACCGGAGACACAACCCAGCCAGTGGACCTCAGCAGCATCACTAGAAGGACCCAACAGGACTTAGACTCCGACGACGAAGACATGCCCGAGATTAAAGCTGCACTCCCTGAGGAGTGTAGTGGAAACACAGAAGACACCAGGCGATGGCTCTTTGCTATGGAGGCGTACTTCTCGCTCCATACATACACAGTATGACGAGAACGCCAAGTGGTACACGCTCTTGAACAGGATGTCCAAGAGCCGAGGAAAGGCCTTCGCAGAGGCCTGGCACATGAAGCTTGCTGATGCAGCTGTGCCAAATGCAGAAAAGACCTACACGAAGATAAAGGAGGCATTCATGACGACCTTCTCCCCCCACAACTCCAAGGACATGGCAAAGGCCGAGATATCTAACATGACCCAAGGAAGGTCATCGTTCAATAACTTCCTATCTCGCTTTGCCCTCCTTGCCGTACAAACGGGAGCTACGGAGATGTCAACTATTGCCAAGTGGTTCCTCCACACTGTGGATCCACGAATCCTTCAATAACTCGTCAATTGCGGAATTCTGGACACCGCCACCTTGATCGAGCAGATCTACGATAAAGCGTCTGCCATCGAAACAGGGTTCCAGAGAATGAAAGCAATCCAACGAGGGACCTCCACACATTACGGAGGAGGAAGGAGTTCCAGGGATCCCAACGCCATGGACGTTGACCGACTCACCCTAGATCCCCCCACCCGTGCTCGCTTAATGCGAGAGAATAGGTGCTTTGTCTGCCAGAAGTCGGGGTGCTCTACCAGAAACCATCCAGGGTATGCGCCTAACAACCGCAAGAAGAAACTCTCAATGGCCTACACCCGAACCGTCACCACCACCACCACCGAGAAACCGCTTGGGGCAGTTCCACACACACGCGATGGGGGCAGCCCATCAGAACCCTTGGACAGGTACATAGCCAGTCTTGTCAAGAACAAGGGGAAGGACACGGTCCTTCAGACGTTGCGTCAGAGCTTTGACACCAGGCTTGATGAACATGGAGACCCACTGGACATGGGTATGGAGTCAGACAAACAGGCCACAAACAAATGGGATGAGGCTATCAATGAGTGCTCACTAGATCCCATCTTTCCTGCATCAATCTCCACTGAATCGCATTTTTAAATGGAGGAGGTAAACCAACATTGCCTTCCTCCTACATGATAGCCCCTGTATTTATTTCCGGATCTAAGAGCAATTCTATTCGCATCCCTCTAAAGATCCGGAAACCAGGGAAATTCGTTGGCAAAAATGCGCTTCTCAACAGTGGAGCCACCAGTTGTTTCATC
>JBBPSM010000380.1:0-10868 GCA_038093595.1 Butyriboletus regius
GCGCCATTGGAGGATGGATCTGGTGCGGGACTTTGTTGAAAGGCTTGTTTGGCAAAACGAGATAGCCCTGATAAGCCCTTGGTTCGTTTGCCCATACATAAACTAGGTTGAGGGAGCGTTGGTTCGGGGTCCGCTCGTGAGCGCGGCGTTGCGCTCTCAGCCTCTCACAGTGCCCTCGCATTACCACCCTCGACAGCTCGCTTTCGACATGGAGGCTCTCAGGTTCTCTACCCAACTGGATCACGATAACGTCTAGTCGAGTCTAGGTCTAGTTGAGAATAGTTTGCGTTCGAATCGAATCAGTCGGTCTACTATCTAACATGACGGCCTCCGTTTCAAATCGTACCGATGACATCGTTATGGGCTGAGACTTTGCTCCAGCGTAGAAAAGGCAGAGTTCGAGCGAAGAAACCTATCATTCCTCGCTGTCCTCGAGCCCGGCGGTCCTCCCTCGAGTCTATCTCGATTCTCGACGCACTCAAGATGCACGTGTTCTCGTTGACGTCTCTGCTCGTCCTTCTCTCTGTCGTCTGTTCATTGGAGGCCGTCTCTCGCGTGTCTGAACCCAGGTCTCGAGTACGTGCGAGGGTCAACGGATCTAATTCTCCCGGTGTCATCGACGCTACCAACGGCGAGCTTGAGATCGCGAACAAGGTGATTGCCCCCGATGGATTCTCCCGAAGGTTGGTTTGCATCTTTGGCGATGGTCTCGTTTTTCTGACATACGTCCCCAGTGCTACCTTAGCTAGTGGTACATTTCCTGGTCCGGTCATCAAGGCACAGAAGGTTCGTGGCTCATCACCGCTGTCGTTGGGCAGCCGTGAACGATGACGCCGCGATAATAGGGCCGCAATTTTTCAATCAACGTCATCAACCACTTGCACGACCCTACCATGGAGCTGACGACTACAATCGTGAGTTCCTTCGACGTTACCATCTTGTCTGTCCCGTGACGGAGCATTTGTCTTCAGCATTGGCACGGAATATTCCAGAACAATACCAACTGGGCAGACGGCGTTTCTTTCGTAACTCAATGTCCCATTCAACCTGGCCAGAATTTCTTGTATCAGTTCAATGCTGAAAACCAGACGGGCACCTATTGGTACCACTCCCATCACGAATTACAGTATTGCGACGGACTTCGTGGCCCATTGATTATCTACGACCCTGATGATCCTCATGCTCGATTGTACGATGTTGATGATGGTTTGTCTGCAATTTTTGTCTATTTGACTCGCTTGC
Organism: Butyriboletus regius; assembly: GCA_038093595.1. Lineage (NCBI taxonomy): Eukaryota > Fungi > Basidiomycota > Agaricomycetes > Boletales > Boletaceae > Butyriboletus > Butyriboletus regius. The sequence continues at coordinate 1,243 of JBBPSM010000380.1, forward strand.
ATGGCTGATGCCTTTACAGAAAACACGATCATAACTCTCGCAGACTGGTAAGTATCACGTATTATTCTTGAAGATTCGCGTTACACAAGCTACTCATAGGTGGCATGTACCCTCTCGGAAGATCGTACCGCCGTTCACTCCCAATACGACCACTATCAATGGTAAAGGACGCTATGCAGGGGGTCCGAAAACACCTCTTTCGGTTGTCAACGTCGAGCATGGTAAACGCTATCGCTTCCGTATTATCGGCGCATCCTGCGACGCATGGCATAACTTCACTATTGACGGCCATCGAATGACGATTATCGAAGCTGATGGCGTCGAAATCATTCCAGAAGAAGTTGATTGGCTCCAGGTCCTTGCGGGGCAGCGATACTCTGTCGTGGTCACTGCTGATCAACCGGTAGAAAACTACTGGATACGTGCATTGCCCAACCATGGCAACCAAACGTTCATTGATGGGCAGAATTCCGCGATACTACGTTACGCTGGCGCGCCGACACGGGACCCAACGACGAATCAAAGACCAGTCGTCGCGCACTTCGAAGAGAGTCGACTCCATTCTCTTGAGAGTCACGCTCCTCCCGGCATCCCTGAAGTAGGCAAAGCAGACGTCGTCCTGACCCTCGTACCCGGGTTCAACAACAGCTTCAATGTCAACGGCGTCCGCTTCAGACCCCCACCAGCACCCGTTCTCCTTCAAATACTCAGCGGCGCTCGTCACCCCACGGAACTTCTTCCCAGAGGCAGCGTCTACGAACTACCTAGGAACAAAGTCATCGAGGTTCACATGCCCGCCAACGATCTCACGCCCGGAGGGGCTAGGGGTAGCCCGGTCAGTGATCCTGATGACACATTTGTGCTCATCGCTGACTGAGATCTTTCATATGAACGTCACAGCACGGCATTCATCTCCACGGCGTGAGTCGCTTTCTATTGACGTCGTCTTGTTACCGAGCGAAATTGCAGCACAACTTCCATGTGATTCGTACAGCTACGAACAGCACCCCGAACTTTATCAATCCTCTGAGACGGGACACCGTTTCGATGGGCTCAGAAGCCCAAAAGTCCAATATCACGTTCCGATTTGTGACGGATAATCCTGGCCCATGGATTCTGCATTGGTAAGTAACTGTTGACAGATTCTGACTACCCGCTCTGAAGCTTCCTCAGCCATATCGACTTCCACTTGTTCAAGTGCGTGTCTTACCTGATCTTCTTCATTTACTGACTGGTGATTTTAGTGGTTTTGCTGTGGTGATGGCGGAGGCGCCTGATACGGCTGCCATACAGCAGGATAATATCTTGCCGAGTGCGTGATCAGATGTGCCAGCAGCTTGGGTGGGTTGCTAAACAGCAGTTAATGACAGGTTCCTGGAGAGACCTCTGCCCTGCCAAGATCCGGGAAGCTACTTCCCTTTTCAACAGTACGGGTAGCTTCAACCTTACCGCCCTCGACATCACTACCAGCGCGAACTTGACCGACCCGAGCACGGCTTCAACTCTCTCCGACCCGACCAGCTCCAGCAGAACGAGTTTCCACACGGACATCAGCACCATGCCGCCAACCTTTAGCTCCTTGTCTGGATTATCATAAAGGAACTGCGTTTTCTATCTTCGTTTCGTGTGTATATAATCCTTCGCACTTTGCGATCAATTAAGTTCGGTAGACTGCTTCTATCACATACCTCATTTATAATATTTTCTCCGATTTCGGATTAGACCATGCGCCCGTCATCATGGTCTTATCATAGAACTCCCATTCCAGCTGTCCGCGCTTTCATAATTTGCACATCACGATCCAAATTATACAGCTATATGGCAATCTCCGTTGCTTGTAGCGGTGTACAATTATAGGCCCGCGTGCAAAGCTTATTGCTGCAGAATTCAGTACCGAGTCACCATGATCTCCACACGATGCTATAGTATTATTTCAGGGTGTCGCCAAAGCGAGGCTACGTGCAATGCAAGATCCCCGTCGTATCTACTGACGCGTATCTTGACTAGTTGCCAGCAAACCCAATCATATCGAATAAAAGGCATATGAGCGGTTGATAGGAATCGAACTCTGGCTCAGCGCGACTGAGCTCCAAAAGTATTACAGTTTAGCGCAGACTTCCGATAACCTCGACTGGCCGCCTTTACATCGGATGCTAGACAAGTTGCCTTCGGCTGATTCTTGAATTGGGACTCAAGGCTGGGCGCTTGGGCAACTTTGCCCGCCCGTTGGGGCTGTACACCCAACAACCAACATTGTGGTAGGTTCAAGCCCCCACGATACCCACGGCCAGATTCCATTCCGAACGAGACCCTCCTGGCGACTCTTCGGCCAATAGTCTGTATCCCTATCAGACCCAGTCAGTCCGTCGGACAGCAATTCCACGTTACGGAACGAGATGGCGCGCGTTCAAGCTTCAAGCTCATACGATTCCACAGGCCCACTGCCCTCTCACGGACTCGAGTGCGCACCGACTCGCGTGAGCTTCGTGGCTTAAGTCGCCAACGTTTGATCGGTCCACCATACTCGGCAATGACTTGTTGTTCGTTCTATTAGTGGCAAGCTGCCGCTGTACTACTAGTACCGTCAATCACCCGACGGATGCGCCACCCAGTTGGTTTCGCGGAGGGTAGATAAATTTATCTGAGCCGTTGGGTTGCGTCGTCCGCACTTACTGCCATCCACCCCAGCCATATTTTTCTCCTGGTTGGAAGAGTCTTTGTGTGGCTAATAGCTCGCGCCAGATCAACAATGCTGTACTATAGCCAGCCTAGCGCCACCATGCACTGCCATCATGTTACCAAATGCGGCTACAGTGCGGTAGCGAATGTCACCGATACTAAGTAGCTTGATCGCTTCCATGATCTTAAGTTCTGTTGCTAGGGTTTCGAATGTTCGTCAGGCCACTTTTCACTATTGTTATGTTACTGACACCATTCTTTCGATCGACTCCAGATAACAGGAGACTGGATAGTTGCAATTCTTGCAAAGTGACGTTTTGATGCTATCCATCGCTACACACAACACAGGCGTATGCACGCATCGGCTGGTGTGCGGCGCTTTCCATCAATCAGGTACACAACCGAGATGATTCCCGACTCGCTACGGACGTTGCAGTGATTTAATTTTCTCTAGGGTACGAAAATACCTCCCCATGTTTCGTCATTTCCTGCCAGTGGTACATTCTGCCAGTCTCGGAAATGGTTGGATCGGCCATCACAGGAACGGCGATTGTGACTACCCGCATAGTTCCCAATGAAAATGTAGACCTCAAGCAGTACGTATAGCACAGGAATCGAGTGCGTAACATACTACTCAGAGCCCCCTCCGCATGCCGCTGAAACAGCATTTCCTCTCATTTCGGCGATTGTTGCCCGAATATAAGAGAGCAAGCGTGCCTAAAAGCAGCACAAACCCTCCCGTAATATTCAACAATGTTTTCCCTGGCTGTCCTTGCGCTTGCACTACTCACCGTCTCTAATGCGTTGTCGATCTCCACGACTCCGAATTCGACCACATCTTCATCAGCACCCACTGCTACACCAGCAAGTGTGCTTGGACCTGTGAGCCAACTGACTATCGGGAACAAATTTATTGCGCCGGATGGGTACAACAGATCGTGAGTTGATGTTGACTGTCGTTTATTGATACATTCCTAATGATTTGTAGAGCGACTCTTGTGAATGGTATATTCCCTGGGCCGCTGATCCAGGCCAACAGGGTGAGAATTTCGATGTTATCTAGATCGGTGTACTTATGCCTTTCTAGAGTGATCAGTTTGTTGTTGAACTTGTCAATCAACTCACGGACAATACTATGCCTCTGGAAACTAGCGTCGTAAGCGGTCATACATATGATTTTGCGAACCGCATCCTCATGTACTCCCAAAGCATTGGCACGGAATCGTTCAGCACAAGTCCAACTGGGCTGACGGTGTTTCATACGTCACTCAGTGCCCGCTTCGTCCTAACGAAACGTTCACGGCACAATTCACTCTTACCGGTCAGAGTGGAACATACTGGTACCACTCACATTATTCAACTCAATACTGTGACGGACTTCGAGGCCCACTGGTTATTTATGATCCTGAGGATCCTCTAGCATACTTATACGACGTTGATGATGGTAGGTTTACATCAATTTTCCGACCGCCCTTTATCTGATAGTTCCAATCAGCAAATACGGTTATCACTCTCTCAGATTGGTAATCAAATTTCAAAGCGGCAAAAAGTCTGAGCTGACCTGATTTAGGTATCACCAACCCTCTCCCGTGCTCGATCTACTCTTTGGGCCAGTGGTTCCGGATGCGACCCTGGTCAATGGCCTTGGTCGCTATGCTGGCGGTCCATCGACTCCCCTCTCGGTCACCAATGTTCAACCAGGGTTACGGTATCGCTTCCGCGTGCTTAGCTTGTCTTGCAATCCTTCATTCAACTTTACGATTGATGGTCATCGGATGACTGTTATCGAGGCAGACGGCAATGAAGTGGAGCCCGTAGAAGTTGACTGGTTACCTGTCCTTGCTGGTCAACGCTACTCCGTAGTTGTTACTGCAAACCAGCCCGTTGGGAACTATTGGATTCGCGCTTCCACACCCTTATCCCCAACCTTCGCGAACGGTCAAAATTCGGCCATCCTGCGATATGAAGGAGCACCAGACGAAGATCCCACCTCAGCACCTGGCCCGTATGAACTGTCGTTCGATGAAGGCAGCCTGCATCCCCTCATCAACCCTAGTGCCCCCGGGGTGCCTGAGATCGGAAAGGCGGACATGAACCTTCAACTTGCTGCGGGCATCAACACGACGGGGTACTTTACATTTGACAACGTGTCCTTCGTCAATCCATCTGTCCCTGTGCTTCTCCAGATTCTCAGTGGAGCACAACATCCCTCTCAACTGCTACCAAACGGAAGTGTCTATATACTTCCCCCGAACAAGGTTATAGAAATAAGCTTCCCGAACCCAACCGCGGCCCCTGGGTTTCCCGTAAGTGCTACGTTTGAACACGACTTTCCATGCTAACTTTTCGTGCGATTTTTTCAGCACCCTATACATCTACACGGCGTATGTGGTTCACCTCGCCTTTTTGTCTTCAACTAAAGATTTTTTCAGCACAAATTTAGTGTTGTCAGGCTTGCGGGTAGCAATACGACGAATTTCGTGAACCCTGTCCGCCGCGATGTTGTGTCCATGGGCGGCGGCAGCGCTAGTGACAACGTGACCATCCGCTTCATCACGGATAACCCGGGACCTTGGTTCCTCCATTGGTGAGTGATCACGGCGAACGTGCTATAAGATCGTGATCTCACGTGTCGATTTGTAGTCACGTTGACTGGCATCTGAACCAGTACGTCAACTTGAATGAATAAAGATGATTTTAGAACTGATCAATGATCACCGTGTCTAGTGGATTTGCTGCAGTGATGGCAGAAGCACCGAAAGAAGCGGCTCAAGAACTAGGTCCAGTAATACCAGGTATGTCGTGTACCTCACCGTGCTAGCGCAAACTGTAGAGATTGATTGCTTGTCACACAGCGGATTGGGATCAACTATGCGGCGTGGACCAGAGCTGGGGACAAACACGCCTGGGGATGCGTGGCATCTAGGGCATGCATGTTTAGGTCCCGATTTTTCGTCGCCCTTTGGCCTGAAGAGGTAGTATACATAGACGAATCAAAAGATATTTAAGCTATTTTTGCGATATTTAGCATACGACAATGCTTCAGATACTTGCATTCCTCTGGATGAACTCTTATTTCATGTATGTCACAAGTAGAAGCAAAAGGCATGTCATGATGCAGGTCCTGTAGAGCACATTGATGTCACTTACTGTAAAATACCAGGTACTTACTAGAAATGAAGGATGACACCAAAACTCCACACATCCACCTCGGGACCAGTATAATTTTTTGCATTCAATAACTCGGGGGCTGCAAAGTATAACGAACCGCAGAAAGTAGAAAGACGTTCGGCAGGGTCATATAAACGAAATCTGATCGCACCTTTGCCTGGTCGTACGTCGATACACCAATCCATCAATGAAGGCATGTATGATGTCGACCATTCAGTATGCACTGCTCACCAACATGTTCAACACCATCTTGCTGTCACTCGTTGACTTGGGGTCACGCTAAGCCCACCAGCGTACTCATCAAGTTTATGATTACCTTCCGATTTTTTCGATCAACCGCCGGTAAGAGGTACCTCAAGACCAACGCCGCACCAATCACGTTCGACACGTTCGACGTTGCCAAACGTTCAGGCTCAAACGTAAACGCAGTGTCCAGCGCGAGATTGTACCGTGATATTGATATTGAACACACTCAAAAGTTGAAACGAGGAATTTGCGACGTTGCTCGAGAGGACTGGCCGTGACGGATCTGAGACGAAGTCCCTGTGTAAGACGGGAAAATGAGCTAATAAATGAGGTAGTAAGATACGCCGTTGAGGAACGTCAGCTGTGTAAGCCCTTCCTCAGGCTTCTTGAAATGTGGACAGTGGTGGAGGCGCACTAGTATTCGTTTGGGTGAGATGCTTAACTATGATTAGTAAGCAGTGGCAGAGTAAGTTCAAAGTGCACGACCTACTGAGAATTTCTGTGCTAGGGTTTCGAATGCTTGCCAGGCCAGTTTTTTCACTGTTGCTATGCTATTGAGACCACTCTTGCGGACTACTCCAGATAACGGAGACTAGATATTTCCTGCAGAGTATCGCTTTGGTGCTAGCCATCGCTAGATACACAAACACAACTCGATTGTTATGATTGTGATTACCAGTCTCATTCACCATCGGCTGGTGTGCGGCGCTTCCTTTTAACAGGTACACGATGAAGCAAGATAATTTCTTCTGATTCGCAAGGTACGTCTGCAGTGATTTAATTTCTACGTTACGAAACTACTGCCCCCTGTTTAGTCCTTGCTCGTGCATTTGCCAGCCTCGTGGGTACCCACACAGTTTCATGAGCATGTGGGGCTCAGGCAGTATGCATAGCACAAGAATCAACCGACTAACGGAAGGCTGCGGCCCTCCGCATGCCTCTGAAACAGCATTTCGGCGATTCTCGGCGTGCTCGAATATAAAAGAAGTCCTAAAGCAGCGCAAACCCCTCCTGTAATATTCAAAAATGGTTTCTCTGTCTGTCCTTGCGTTCGCACTTCTCACCATCCCTAATGCGTTGTCGATCTCCACGGCTCCGAATTCGACCACATCTTCATCAGCACCCACTGCTACACCAGCAAGTGTACTTGGACCTGTGAGCCAACTGAATATCGTGAACAATTACATTGCGCCGGATGGGTACAACAGATCGTGAGTTGATGTTGACTCGCGTCTTAATCGTCGCTAAACGATTTGCAGAGCGGTTCTTGTGAATGGTATATTCCCTGGGCCGCTGATCAAGGCGAACAAAGTGTGAATTTCGATGTTATCTAGATCGGCGTACTTATGCCTTTCTAGAATGATCCGTTTGCTGTTAAAATTGTTAATGAACTCACGGACAATACTATGCCTCTGGAAACTAGCGTCGTAAGCAGTCATACATATGGTTTTGCGAACCGCATCCTCATGTGCTCCCAAAGCATTGGCACGGAATCTTTCAACACAAGTCCAATTGGGCTGACGGTGCTTCATATGTCACTCAGTGCCCGCTTCGTCCTGACGAAGCGTTCACGGCACAATTCACTGCTACCGGTCAGAGCGGAACATACTGGTACCACTCACATTATTCAAATCAATATTGTGACGGACTTCGAGGCCCACTGGTTATTTATGATCCTGAGGATCCTCTAGCATACTTGTACGACGTTGATGATGGTAGGTTTACATCTATTTTCCGACCGCGCTTGTCTTATAACTCCAAACAGAAAATACGGTTATCACTCTCTCAGATTGGTAATAAAATTTCAAAGCAGCAAAAAGTCTGTCAATGGTCTGACCTGAATTTAGGTATCACCTATCCTCTGTTGAACTCAGTACAATATTCGTGCAGGTATTTCCGAATTCGACCCTGATCAATGGCCTTGGTCGCTATGCTGGTGGTCCGTCGACTCCCCTCTCAGTCACCAATGTTCAACCAGGGTTACGATATCGCTTCCGCCTGATCGGCTTGTCTTGCGACCCTTCATTCAACTTCACGATTGATGGTCATCGGATGACTATTATTGAGGTAGACGGGAATGAAGTGGATCCCGTAGAGGTTGATTCGATACCCATCCTTGTTGGTCAACGCTACTCCGTAGTTGTTACTGCGAACCAGTCCGTTGGGAACTATTGGATTCGCGCTTCGACCGACCTATCCAGCACCTTCGATGACGGTCAAAATTTGGCCATCCTGCGATATGAAGGAGCACCAGACGAAGATCCCACGTCAACAGCTGGCCCGTACGAGCTCTCGTTCGATGAAGGCAACCTGCACCCAATCGTCAATCCTGGCGCTCCCGGGATACCCGAGATCGGAAAGGCAGATGTGAACATTCAACTTGCTGTGGCCATCAACTCGTCGGGGTATTTTATGTTTAACCAAGTGTCCTATGCCAGTCCCCCTGTCCCTGTGCTCCTCCAGATTCTCAGTGGAGCACAGCTTGCTTCTCAATTGTTACCAAACGGAAGTGTCTATGTACTTCCCCTCAACCAGACTATAGAAATAAGCTTCCCAGACCCTACTAGGGCTCCGGGGTTTCCCGTAAGTGCTACGTTTGTAACACGACGTTCCCTGTTGACTATGCGCACTTTTTTTTTTCAGCACCCGATACATCTGCACGGCGTATGTGGTTCACTCCGCCGTTTTGTTCTAACTAAACGTTTTCTTAGCATGCATTTGATGTTGTAAGGGTTTCGGGTAGCAATGCGACGAATTTCGTGAATCCTGTCCGCCGCGATGTCGTGTCCATAGGCAGCAGCGCTACTGACAACGTGACCATCCGCTTTTCCACGGATAACCCTGGACCTTGGTTCCTTCACTGGTGAGTGATGACGTGGAGAGTGCTCTAAGATCGTGATTTCACGTGATGATATGGATATGTAGTCACATTAACTGGCATCTGAACCAGTACGTCAACTTCAAAGGATTAACATGATTTCGAATTGCTCACCGTGTCTAGTGGACTTGCTGTCGTGATGGCAGAAGCACCGGCTCAAGCGGTTCAAGAACTAGCCCCAGTAATACCAGGTATGTCGTATACCTCACCGTGCTAGCGCAAACTGTAGAGATTGATCACTTCTCATACAGCGGATTGGAATCAACTGTGCACCGCGACCTAGAACTAGGGACCAAGAAGCTTGGGAATGCATGGAATCTAGGGCATTCATGTTCGAGTCCCAATTTTGCTTTTGCCCTTGGGCTGAAGGACTAGTATACATTGACGTAGTATACGACAATGTTCCAGATGTTTGCATCCCTTTGTGTGTGCGTGTGCCTGAACTCATGCTACAAGCAGAAGCAAGGTGCGCGTCATGATGCAGAGGTCCGGTAGAGCGCCCGAGTCGATATGACGAGCGACGTCGACAACAGTGATAGAAGAATGATAGATATAGATATAAATAATAAGTAATACCTGGTCCGGGGTACGCCGTGGCATACAAATTTATCGTACCTGGCCCGGGGGAGCCAAAAAATTGTTCAAGGTGAGA
>JBBPSM010000381.1:0-13832 GCA_038093595.1 Butyriboletus regius
TTGCTCTGGGCATACTTCAATGCTCCAATACTAGTGGCTGCGAACTACTGTGGAGCCTGGACTGTAGCGGTGTCCGATGCACCTCTGACACTCGTCACTCCTCGACGATGGCTTGATCTTCGCGGATTCAGACTCGACGATACATGGGGTGCAGCACAGCAAGCTGTAGTCAGCGTAGTTTTCCTGCACCCGGGTATCAGCCAGGTGAGCTCTGCTGGTACGGACCATTTTTTCCGTTGAATTCATGATTCAGGCTGAGCTGCAATGGCGTCTGCGAATGGTGTATGACAGACAGGAGATTATCGACCTTCTTTCATCGCTACAGGAGGAAAGTGTTCTGGAGTGCCAAACTGACGCATGTGTGGAAACCATTCAGAGTTTGCCTGGATGGCTCAAGACGCTCGATAACGAAGAGATGGTTTTCTGGTTCATAGCAAAAAATCATCATTGGTATCAAATTTGACGGTTTTCATTTTGGACATAGTCAAGGCTTGTTAGTATCATTATGGCATTCATGTTAGTGATGTTGGGGGATTGTCTGGTTGGGTTCTGTGCTAAACATTGGGTTCACTCATGTAGTAATGAAGTTGATTTTGTGGTGCTACTGCATTTGCACCATAACACACAAGCTCTATGAGACACTATGGGAATACTATGACAGACTATGGCCATACTATGAACAGACTATGACTATCTAGTTGGATCCTTAATATGAGCACTATGCTACTGTCCAGCACTGGTCAGTTAGCCCTATTTTTGCTGATGCTAGCTATAGTGCAACCTCATGGTGTCACCCTCCCTTCTGGCAGTGAAGACACTGGTGACCAGGCTTAATCTCTGTCTTTTACCATCTATTCTCATGTCACAACAGGAACAAAATGCAAGACAAAGGAAAAGAAGATCACTAAGACAAAAGAACTTGTATTTAGCGTCTGTAAATCAACTTTGACTCAGAACTACCTTACTTTTTTATGAAACATACTTCTCAAGCATGGCCTTAGAGACTTCCACCTCTCTGAAGAGATTATTTGCTTATTCAACTACCTACTGCATCAGTAAAATTACATGCATCTTAATCTGGCTTATTTTAGCTAATTCTGCTTGTCAACTTACAAAATATATTCACTACCATGATAATGTATTCCAGAAGCATCAGAAACATCAACTATAATCAAACTATTCTATTTTTCAACAAAATGAAGCTTAGAATTTGCCTCTGTGTCAAATTTGGAAATGTTATGCAAGTCAATAAGCTGAATAAGACAGATTAAGACACATGTAATTTTACTGATGTGCCAAAGTATGTTCTAATTTTTTTCTGACATTATTGTATGGTTAGCTGAGGACTTGCAACTTGCTGAACTATCCATTATATAGGCAATGAATCAGTGATGCAATTGATGTGGACAATGCTACAGATTACTATGAGATGGCTCATATAAAGTGTGAAAAGACAAAATCTAAACTTCACAAGAGTTGGCCAAGACTGATATTCAAGTGAGAAAATAGAAATTCCAAGACTAGGGATATGGATATGTTACAAGTATACTAGCTTACATACCTAAGAAATTGTACACAGACCATGATTTAGGGCCAGCATAGAATGTCTTAGAAGGATTATATAATATTCTAGAAAGTTCTTATGATGTAGTGTGATGTCATAGTCTAGATATGGGGTTGTGATTGCTAAGTAAGTTCAGGTATGGAAACTTTGTTTTTGTAATTTTTGAAAATATTCATAGTATAATCAAAGAAAAGGTCATCGATGACATCAATACCAAGAGAAGAGGATTCAACTTCTAATTCCATTAAGAAGTCTGAAGAGAGTGAAATGAAATTAATAAAAAGAGAACAGAGGAAGGACTGTAATATTTGCATTATAATCTAGGACTGTGTCTCTGTGATCTGGATGATGAGATAATACATCAGCTCTTCCATTGGTTGATCCTGGTTTATGAATAAAAACATAGTTGAATTCTTCAAGAAGTGCATGCCAGCATACTTGACAACCACTGAGGATTTGAGGCTTCTTCCAATATTCTGGATTTTTGTGGTTAGTCCAGATTTCGAATCTTTCACAACCTTTTTTAAATAGTGATGCCATTCTTCCAGCACCCAAATTCCTGCAAGCAATTCTTTATTGTAAATGGGATAATTGTGCTCAGCACTATCAAATGAATATGAAATGAAGGCGATAGGCCTCTGATTACCATCTTTACATAAAGTGGAGAGCACAGCTTCCATGGCAATGTCCGAAGCATTAGTTTCAACATGTACTTCTTGATCCTGATTAGGATATGTGAATAAAGGAGCTGTTGTAAATTTGTTTTTGAGGGTTTCGAATGCCTCTTGTTGATTGAGACCCCATGTAAACAGAACATCTTTCTTGGTAAGGTTGTTCAGGGGGCATGCCATCTTGGTGAAACCTAAAAGAGATTAAAGCAGCACTCCCTGAGGAGTTTGGTGGAAATGGAAAGGATGCCGGGTGATGGCTCCTTGCTATGGAGGCATACTTCTCACTCCATACACAGTACACCAAGAACACCAAGCAGTATACACTCTTGAACAGGATGTCCAAGGGCCAAGGAAGGGCCTTCGCAACGGCCTGGCACATGAAGCTAGCAAACACAGCTGTGCCAAATGCAGAAAAGACCTACAACAAGATAAAGGAGGCTTTTATGATCACCTTTCCCCCCACAACTCCAAGGACATGGCTAAAGTGGAAATCTTCAACATGACCTAAGGAAAGTCATCATTCAACAACTTCCTATCCTGCTTTGCCCTCCTTGCCATATGAACAGGAGCTACGGAGATGTCAACCATTGCCAAGTGGTTCCTCCATGCTGTGGACCCACACATCCTTCAACAACTCGTAAATTGCAGAATTCTGGACACTGCCACCTCTATCAAGCAGACCTATGACAAGGCATCTGCTATCAAAACAGGGTTCCAGAGAATGAGAGCAATACAATGAGGAACCTCCACAAACTATGGAGGAGGAAGGAGCACCAGAGATCCCAATGCCATGGACATAGACTGACTCACCCTGGACCCTCCTACTAGCACTCGCCTAATGTGTGAGAACAGGTGCTTTGTTTGTCAGAAGACGGGATGTTCCACAAGAAACCATCCTGGGTATGCACCTAACAACCAAAGAAGAAATCCTTGATGGCATACACTCAAACCGTCACCACCACCACTACTGAGAAACCACTTGGGGCAGTTCCACACATGCACAATAGGGGCAGCCCATCAGAACCCTTGGACAGGTACATAGCCAGCCTTGTCAAAAGCAAGGGGAAGGACAAGGTACTTTGAACATTGCATCAGAGCTTTGACACCAGGCTTGACAAACATGGAGATCCACTGGACATGGGTATGGAGTCAGATGAATAGGCCAGAAATGAATGGGATGAGGCTATCAATGAGTGCTCACTAGATCTCATCTTTCCCACATCTCTTTCCACTGAATCACATTTTTAAATGGAGGGTGTAAACCAACATTGCCTTTCTCCTACACAATAGCCCCTGTATTTATTTCCAGATCATGAAGCAATTCAATTCATATCCCAGTAAAGATCTGGAAATCAGGGAAATTTGTTGGCAAAAACATGCTCCTTAATAGTGGAGCCACTGGTTGTTTCATCTCAAGAAAACTGGTGGCATGATTATAACTACCAGTCCACAAATTGGAACACCCAATCCGAGCATGGAACGTGGACAGTATCCAGAATCAATCTGGGCAGATTTGGTTCAAGATGACAATCGTCTTGGACTATGGAGGATTAATGAAGCAGTGGGACGTCCTAATCCTGGAATGCAGCAAGGATGATATCATTCTAGGACTCCCTTGGCTACAGGCCATCAACCCCAAAATTGACTGGAAGAATGGACAGGTAACAATAGCTCCGTCACACTATCAGTAGATGACAGGAGACACCCCTGGTACTATCAAACAGCAGTACCTCCTGAGATATCTGGACCATGATGAAATAGCTCACGTAGAGGACAAGATCCACCTTGCGACTCAGTCCTGGGGACCTATGCAGCGAGCTAGGTTCATCAATGCATACGGAGGAGAAGGACCAGACTGTATGCTCAGGAGAGCTACCCTCTCAATGGCCATCGCTCAACAGGCGCACAAGGTGAAGGTTTCTCTCCTGAAAGCCTTTGAGACCTACAAGGATGTCTTTGCAGAGAAGATGAAACTACCCCCCTTCTGACCATATAATCATACCATCGAGCTTAAAGACTCATTCATCCCAAAATGAACTAAAGCTTGCCCTCTGAACCCTGTGGAACAAGAAGCCTGCAAGGAGTTCATCCAAAAACATCTGAAAACTGGGAAGATATCTCTATCAAAATCTCTCCAAGCTGCCTTCTTCTTCTTTGTTCAGAAGAAGAATGGGAAACTCTGACCTTGCTAGGACTACCAGTACTTGAATAGCCACATCATCAAGAACACCTACCCTCTTTTCTTAATTTCCAACCTCATGGATAAATTAAAGGGATCATTGATCTTTACCAAGTTCAACATATGATAGGGCTATAACAATGTCCTTATTAAACCAGAAGACTGCTGGAAGGCTGCCTTTCTCACCCCCTTTTTGAACCAAATGTGATATTCTTTGGGATGTGTAACTCCCAGGCTACATTTCAGGCCTTTATGGATGACATATTCAGCGATTACATCGCAGAAGAATGGCTGATGATCTACATGGATGATCTACTGATCCATTCAACCAATCAGGAGACCCACAATGAAAGGATGCAGTGTTATAATATGAATATTTTCAAAAACTTTTCATCATGTTCACCTTTATTTACAAGTCACATCACCAGTACATGTAACTATAGGGAGCGTTACATGACTAAGATCTAGATCAAGTCACATGACATGCCTCATATATTTAATCTCCATTACTTTCACACCTTATCTATTCCCACAGTCATTACCATCTATCTATTCACATGAATGCTTCTTTACTTTACCCTATCATAGTAATATCTCTCACGCATAATATGGTCTGTGCACACTCCTGTAACATATAAAGTAGGCACTTTAGACAACTGGTCCCCCAGTCTAATCCACTTTATTCACTACATTCAGTCATTGCCTTGGCCTTTGGTCATTGTAGGCTGGTGTTGTTCAGAAAGGATCCACATACCCTCTTCTTGAGCCAGGAATCATGTATCCTGCAAAGTAGCCTTGAGCCTTGTTGATTTAGTTGTTGAGGACAATGAGATCATAACACATGGAAGGTCCTAGAACGCTTCTGACAACATGAGATATACCTCAAACTGGAGAAGTGCACCTTCTCAGCAGACAAGGTAGAGTATTTGGGCATGATCATAGGGAAGAATGGGGTCTGTATGGATCCCACCAAACTCAAGGCCATTCGAGAATGGAAACCACTGGTCAATGTGAAGGATATTCACTTCTTCATTGGCTTTTACAATTTCTACCAGAAATTCATCCCCTCCTTCTTTGACATTGTTATAATAATGAATATTTTCAAAAACTTTTTATTACGTTCAAACCTTTACTTTTCAAATCACGTGACCAGTGCACATGACCGTGAGAAACCATCACCTGACCTAGGTCTAGACTTAGTCACGTGACATGCCTCACCTTTTTAATCTCCGTCTGTGTTCACACCTTATCTATTCCCACGTTCATTTCCGTTACCTCATTCCCACAGACGCTTCTTTACTTTACCTATATGTAGTAATCTCTCTCACGCACAGCCTGGTCCGTGTGCCTCCCTGTAACATATATAAAGTAGACACTTTGACGACTGAATCCCCAGTCTAATCCACTTTGTTCACTACCAATAGTCATTGCCTCGACCTCTAGTCGTTGTAGGCTGGTATTGTTCGGACGCAACCCACATACCCTCATCTCCTGAGCCAGGACTCATGTAGCCTGCAAAGCGTAAGATCTGAGCCGTGTGCTGTTAGTGATTCCCACTTGCAACACTTGGATTAGACTGCTATACACACCGCTCGGATCCCAGAGCTAAGGGAATGTCTCCTAGTTATCACCACTTGACGGTGACAAGTAAAGCACTCGCTAAGCGCTGTTTACATACGGTCGTCCGCCGTACAAATACGGATAAAGTTGCTATCGGGCATAGTACACTAGCCCCCGTTATCAGTTGAGGTCTAACTGTTCGTGTGGTACTACGCTGGTGTACCCGGGTTCTTGTGATCACCCGTAACGTCACATCAGAGCGATAGTTGGGATCATCACGATTCTTCCCAACGTGCTCGTCAGCCAAATACGAGGAAAAAGTCTTTCAGAGTTTTTTGTCCCAGGTCACCGCGGTCACCAGGACACATTTTTTTATATCGACACCGACGTAGGCATCCCCAGAGTGCGGTTGGAAGATACCCCACAGTAAGGAGCCGAAAGAAGAGCAGTCAAGATTCCTGCCCAAAGAAGAAAGAAGGTCTACTGGGCCAACCCAGAGAAAAAACGCTATACATATTTCGGTTCCGCCTTTGCCATCTACGGCATCCAACACTTCCGCCCCTACCTCCGTCCTAAGACCTCCCTCCACCCTAACCCTCGTTACCCCACCCCCAAAAGAAAATAATGTCGGGACCAGTGGATCTCGACGACCTTGTTCAGCGATTGGCCGCCCTGAACGTTGACAAGGACAAGGCCAACGTCACCAAGAAGATCGCTGACCCTGAGAAGTGGGACGGCGACCAGGCCACCTTCCGTCTATGGTGGATAAGGCTGCGACTGTGGGTGGACGCCCAGTCGTGGAAATCAGACAAGCTGCATTGCGTGGCTGTCTTGTCCAGGTTGGAGAAGAAGGCCGAGAGATTCGCCCAGATCACCCTCGAAAAGTATTATGACGCCAAGTTCGACGACGTCAAAAATGCTCAAGGTATTGTCACTGGGCAGAAAGGGGAGTCAGCGTGGCCCTCGTGGGTCACCCTCCAAAGAGAAATCCGGTCCTACTTTAGGATCGATGTACTCGCACACGAGTCCTTAAGAAAACTCGAGGTGCTAAGGCAGAACGGGCACCCTATCGACCTGTTCATCCAACGATTCGAGGTGTTGAAGCGAGAAGCGAATATTGAGGACTACCATGCGTTGACCCTCATCAAAAAGGCCGTAGACTACAAGATCTACGAACAAGCGCAGCTTCACCCTGGAACCCTTGTGTTGGACTATGAGGATATGGTAAAGGAGTATCAAAGGATCGGGCGATCTTTTGAGCAAATGCAGGTTGAAAAGGGACCTCCATCCAACGCCCGATTCCTTCCCCGCCAACCTCCACGCCCTCAATATCCCTCCCCCTCGACATCACATCTCCCCCCCCCCGCAGCAACGACGGCCACAATTCATGCCGTACGGCACTCAACCCGGTCGAGGAGCACCAATGGAGATAGGTGCGCAGCAGGCTGCCCCGGCTTCCCAACCCGACACCCGGACATGTTTCCTATATGGCCTAGCAGGTCATATAAAACCAGACTGTCCAAAAAATCCATACCACCACCCTCCCCATCCTCCCCAACAGCGCGCCCAGTATGTCTGGGACTACAATTAAGGCACTTATGTGCAACAACTGGCAGAAAACGAGTATGCCAGTTTTTATCAAGGCGCCCATACAGCGCAGCATTTCACGGGTCGTCCGCTTCCCCTTCCCCTGGTTACTGCACCGGTACCGCAAGCAGAACAATGAGCCTTCATCTCGGAGGAGGCTGAAGCCTTTTATAAGGACAAGTTTGAAACCGAGGCCAAACACCGAGCGGCCGAGGCGTTAAAAGGCAACAGCAGGTGAACGACGAGGGTGTTCGCTTGCAAGGACCTTTAGTTAATTGTACGGACTGCGATTTCCCCGTTTCTACTTTGTCCTCTGTACTATGTAATATTTCCTCTAACTCCGTAAGAGCGTCTCAATTGAGCGTGGCACCGGAGTATAACAAAAGTGTGCTTAATTCTCTTATAAAACAACAAAAAATATCGCGTATTTATAAACCCCTCGATTCTAAGGTCACTATGCATTGGGCAACGACACTGTCATTCGGTGGAGAGTTCTCACTTGAGACTATCGTACATTGCCAGCAGAACGGCCAATGGGTGCGCCACCAGTTCAAATCTCTCTTGGACTCGGGGGCCTCCCACACTTTTATTGATAAAGACTATGTCGCGCGCCACGGAATTCCTTTCTTCGCCTTAGACCAACCAATTAAGGTGCATAACGCTGATGGGTCAAACAGTGCCATAGGCCAGATCCAGCACGCGGTAACCTTGGTTGTGGAAGTCGAAGGTCATTATGAAACCTTAGACGCTTATATCTCTAAATTAGGAACCCATCGTATGATCATCGGGTATGACTGGCTTTACTGCCATAACCCCGAGATCGACTGGGAAAAACAAACCATTCATTTCCCGCGTTGTACGCAATATTGTAAAATTATGGGACTAGGACCTACGAACTATAGTCTTACACACATACGTACTATAGAAGAAGGACTCAAAGAGCAGGTACCAGAAGCTTACCACAACTTTCTAGATGTCTTCTCAGAACAAGAGTCGACCAGAATGCCGAAAAGAAAGCACTGGGACCACGCCATCGAGCTCAAACCGGACTTCGTACCGAAAAAGGGTCGAGTTATCCCCTTATCGGACATCGAGATAGAAGAAGTACGCACCTTCATCGACAAGGAACTCAAGAAGGGCTACATTAAACCATCAAAGTCTCCACAAACTGTGCCGGTCTTCTTCATACCCAAAAAAGATGGTAAAAAACGTATGGTAATGGATTACAGATATTTAAACGAGGGCACTATCAAAAACTCCTACCCTCTACCCCTAATCCCACAATTAATTGATCGGCTGAAAGATGCCGACATGTTCACTGCCCTCAACTTGCGTTGGGGGTATAACAATGTGCGGATAAAGGAAGGAGACGAGTGGAAGGGTGCCTTTGTCACTCCCATTGGGGCATATGAGCCCACTGTTATGTATTTCAGAATGACTAACTCACTGCCTACATTCCAACAGATGATGAACGACATATTTAATGATATGTATGCGGTGGTAATTATCTATATCGACGACTGTATGATATTCACGTCGAAAAAGTCCAAGGAGGAACACGAAGAGGTAGTAAAAGAGGTCCTTCTCCGCCTACGGGAAAATGACCTTTACGTAAAACCCTCGAAGTGCCACTTCTCTACGGACGAAGTAGACTTTTTAGGAATGGTGGTATCTAAAAAGGGGGTAACTATGCAAAAAGGAAAAGTCGCCAGTGTCATGGATTGGCCCGTGCCGACTCGACTTAAATAGCTGCAGGGTTTCCTCGGACTTTGTAATTATTATAGACGTTTCATTACAGGTTTCGCCGAGATCGCACGCCCCCTGAATGACCTTACCAAGAAAGACGTTCCGTTCACGTGGGGTTCCGATCAACAAAAGGTATTCGAAGCCTTAAAAGAAAAATTTACGTCAGCTCCACTACTCGCGTATCCTAACCGCGATCAAGAAGTGCGAGTGGAGACCGATGCCTCGGACATCGCCACGGGAGCAGTGCTCTCTACACTATGTAAAGACGGTAATTGGCGGCCCATTGCCTTCATTTCTCATTCTTTTGATAGCGCTGAGCGCAATTACCCTATTTATGATAAGGAACTGTTAGCAGTTATTCGGGCGCTGGAAGAATGGCGTCACTATTTAATAGGTCGCAAAGGATTCGAGATCTGGACCAACCACAAAAATCTAGAGTATTGGAAGAAACCACAAACCTTTAGCGGTCGACAAGCACGCTGGCATGCGCTTCTTCAAGAATTCAACTATCTATTTGTTTATAAACCAGGATCGTCCAATGGCCGGGCTGACGATCTTTCTCATCGTTCAGATCATGGCGACGCAGTACCGGACCATAATACCAATATTACAGTACTTCCCCCTTCCCTTTTCATTAATTCTGTCGCACTCTCTTCGGACTTTCTATCGGAGCTTGAAAGCAAATCGATTTCCCTAGGAGTCGACGCAATCAATGACTACCTCTTTGATTATAATATGAATATTTTCAAAAATAACAAAAACAAAGTGTTTGTCCCCGAACCATTACGTACACGCCTTTTAACTTTATGCCATGATTCCCCAGTCTTGGGTCACGGTGGACATTCCAAAACGATTCATACTCTCACACAATACTTCTCGTGGCCTGGTGTCACTATGGACGTTAAAAAATATGTAGACAGCTGCCAAGTGTGCGCCCTCATGAAGGGTAAGCAAAAAGCACCGGCAGGAAAACTTATGCCTCTTCCCGCTGCAAAGCATCCCTGGGAAGATCTCTCGGTAGATTTTATCACGGGTTTACCCGAATCACGTTCCTTTACCGCTATTTGCGTAGTCGTAGACCGATTTTCCAAAGAAGTGGTATTTATTCCTACCACAGACACTTGTTCTTCTGTGGACCTCGCAAAACTATTTAGAGATCATGTATGGTCTATTCACGGCCTACCCTCCACACTCGTTTCGGATAGAGGACCCCAGTTCGTTTCTGCCTTCACAAAGGAACTATGCACACTGCTCGGAATATATCAAAAGATCTCCATGGCCTACCACCCCCAGACGGATGGCCAAACAGAAAGAATAAACAGAGATCTCGAGCAATACCTGCACGCATATGTCAGAAAGAAACAGAACGACTGGGCGGATTGGTTAAAGATGGCCCAGTTCTCCCATAATAACACCGTAACATCCGCCACTGGTACCATTCCCTTCAATGTCACTAGAAACTACGCCCCACGCATGGGTTTTGAAGGGAAACTGGCAGGCTTCACAGGAGAAATGGGTCGATCACATAAGGAAATAGAGGCAGCGCTGGAACATACCAGAGAGCGAATGATCGCTGCTTCAGAAAATAAAAGATCGGATGCTCCACCCTATTCTATCAGTCAGCAGGTCTGGCTTTCCACCGACAAACTTAACCTCCCGTATACGGCAAAGAAACTCACACAAAAATGGATTGGACCCTATGCCATCACCCACGTCCTTCCAAATGCCGTTACGCTAAAACTCCCCAAAACTGTACGAATCCATCCTACAGTCAACATCTCACACATAAAACCATACCGGGAAACGCTACCAGGACAGCCCATAGTCCATCCCGAAGCGATTGAAGTTGACCAGGAAGGGGAAGAACAATACGAGGTGGAGTACATCGCTGCGTCAAGGATGAAGAACCGCAAACTAGAATACCTAGTTCACTGGAGAGGATACGATGAAACAGATCGTACATGGGAATCGGCCGACATAGTCAATACCGCACCACTCGCAGTCGCCGAATTCCATAAGAAAAATCCGTCTGCTCCTCGAAAGCTCCGCGGTCTCTCTACAGCATCCTTCCAATCTCTATTCTATCCTTATGAAAACTTCACCGAAACCACCTCCACCACGACTCGCCTGGAATTCGAGTCATAAAAAGGGGGTAGTGTTATAATAATGAATATTTTCAAAAACTTTTTATTATGTTCAAACCTTTACTTTTCAAATCACGTGACCAGTGCACGTGACCGCGAGAAACCATCACCTGACCTAGGTCTAGACTTAGTCACGTGACATGCCTCACCTTTTTAATCTCCATCTGTGTTCACACCTTATCTATTCCCACATTCATTTCCGTTACCTCATTCCCACAGACACTTCTTTACTTTACCTATATGTAGTAATCTCTCTCACGCACAGCCTGGTCCGTGCGCCTCCCTGTAACATATATAAAGTAGACACTTTGACGACTGAATCCCCAGTCTAATCCACTTTGTTCACTACCAATAGTCATTGCCTCGACCTCTGGTCGTTGTAGGCTGGTATTGTTCAGATGCGACCCACATACCCTCATCTCCTGAGCCAGGACTCGTGTAGCCTGCAAAGCGTAAGATCTGAGCCATGTGCTGTTAGTGATTCCCACTTGCAACAGACATTGCATGTCCCTTGCTGGACCTCACCAAGAACAAGACTACTTGGTGCTGGGGCAAGTCCCAAGAGAACGTCTTTCAGAAGTTCCAACATGCCTTTACCAGAGAACTGGTCCTCGTCTTTCCCCATATGACAAAATATTTTATCCTCATGACTGACACCTCATTGACTGCATCAGGAGCAGTTTCAATGCAGAAGACTCCAATGGGGATCTTTGCCCATGTGGATATCTTTCACAAATGTTCTCTCCAGCAGAGAGAAACTATAACATCTATGACAGGGAACTTTGGCTGTCATACAAGGAATGGAGACAATATCTGCTCAGGTCTCCATATCCCGTGGTTGTTTGTACTGACAGACCACAAAAACCTCACTTACTTCAAGGAATCTTGAAAGCTGTCATAAAGTCAGGCCAGGTGGCTCCTGTTTCTACAGGACTTCAACATGGAATACCAGGCACTCCTAGGCATACATATGGCACCAACTGATGCTCTTTCATGTCGAGATGAAGTGGACACCTCCAAGGATAACAAAGATGTTCAGATCCTTCTATCAAACACCTTCAATCACCAAGTGTGAGCAATTGACCTCGCCCTTACACAAAAGATCGGTGATTCCACGAGATCAGACCCTCTTGTGATCTTAGTACTCCACACAATGGAAAAGGAAGCACCTCTCTTTGCCAGATCCTCCCCTGATGACTGGACTTATTTGGAAGATCACCTTTACTTCAGAGGATGGTTGTACATTCCAGGACCCAGATGCAAAGACCCCATTGCCTCCACTCATGAATCCCTTGAGGAAGAACATGGTGGCACTCCTCTCTAAAGATTACTGGTGGCCTGGTCTCTCTACATTTGTCTGGAAGTTCATCCAGGGCTGCACTACAATATATGCCAGTCTAATAAGGTCCAAACCCACCCCATGGTCCTCCCAGTCACTCCATTAGCCTTTGAAGGACACTGCCTATTTCAGAATCTCTCAGTGGATTTAATTACCAACCTGCCCCCAGCAGGGAATTTTGACTTGGTTATGGTCATGGTTGACCATGGCCTTAGTAAGGGGGTAATTCTTGCCCCTTGCTCAAAAACAGTGGATGTGGCTGGAATAGCCCGTCTTTTTTTTGAAAAGGTTTTTCTGTGATATGGACTACATGACAAACTTGTGTCCAATTGCAGCTCATAGTTTGCTTCAGCATTTGCTCAAGCTACTACAATATGATGTAGCCCTATCCACGGCCTATTACCTGCAAACTGATGGAGACACTAAATGGTACAACCAGGAATTAGAGACCTATCTATGGATCTTCTGCGAGGGACAACCCCACAAGTGGCTGAAATTGCTGCCAATGGCAGAATCTGCTCACAACTCCACCACCCACTCAGTCACCAGCAAATCCCCCTTCTCCTTGAACCTTAGATATGAACCAAGGTCTTACTTGCCCCTCAGACATACCTTTCTCCCCACTTTGAAACAACAACTCTCTAGCATGAAAGATGCCAGAAAAGGAGCAGAAGTGGCCCATATACTGGCCCAGCAACACATGAAGGAGAGAACTCTCTCACACTTCAAGCCATAGGAAGTATGGTCCCAACTTCACCCAACCCCCTCTGGAAAAAGTTAGAGTGAAAGAGGAATACAGGATTGGATCCATCATCAATCATTGGGGTCTGAAAGGATGAAAGCAGTACCTCATGCACTGGAAAGGATATACCACTGCAAAGCAGACTTGGGAACCAGAATCCAACTTAGGCAATGGTAAGGTGATGCTAAAGGAGTATAAGAATCGGCATAAACTCTGATGGAGTTCCAATGCCCAAAGACAACCTTTCTTCCCTTCTCCTCACCATCTCCTGTGTATCTGCTGCCCTTACCAAGCCAGACT
>JBBPSM010000383.1:0-13801 GCA_038093595.1 Butyriboletus regius
GGCTGAAACCTAGTCTAGGGCGGAGAACCCTAGCACTCTAACAGCAGAGGGATCGACAGAACCTAGCCTAGGACGCAAGGGGTCCTAGTGCTCTAGTGTCGATGACAATGCTCCTGTGGCGAACTGCCCCGATGGTGTCGGCGTTCTGCAGACAGGCAGCAAAAAGGGGCGCTGATGATCAAGAAGATCAGAAGCGCAACGGCGGAGATGGCTTCCAACTCGGAGCGGGTTAGGCGATTGAGCGAAGCGAGCGGAACGGGTGATTACACAGTATATTGTGTAGATCAAGGTTAGAGTTTTACATGAAATGGGAGTCTGCTATATATAGGGTTTTAGGTAATTTAGGGGAGGCTTCCTGAAACCATAAATAGGCGTAGTCGTAAGTGGCCAAGATGGGATCGGGAATGGTTGGAAATACGAGGCTATGCGTAAGAGAGCATAGCCGAGAAGGAATGGTCCGTAAGTAATATGAAATGAAAGGAAAGATCCGTGCCACTGCCTTGCGCAGCCATGATGGCAGTGGCCATTGCCCTACACAGCCTAGAAGGCTGTATCGTCCAGTGCTGGAGTGAGGAGATCGCCGTTCCAGAGGAGATCGCCGGAGTCGAAGAGGAGGTCGTCCCATAGACCCGGAGTGAGGGGTGGTGTTGGTAGCGAAAAAGGTAGTACCCCCTCACTAACCGTAACATCCTTAATCTTGGTATAGGTCTTGTCTCCATTCGGCACAGTTGCATCAGCAAGCTTCATGTGCCAGGCCTCTGCGAAGGCCCTTCCTCAGCCCTTGGACATCCTGTTCAAGAGTGTGTACCGCTTGGCGTTCTTGTCATACTGTGTATGGAGCAAGAAGTACGCCTCCATAGTGAGGAGCCATCGCCTGGCATCCTCTATGTTTCCACTAAACTCCTTGGGGAGTGCTGCTTTAATCTCGGGCATGTCTTCATTGTCTGAGTCTAAATCCTGTTGGGTCCTTCTAGTGATGCCGCTGAGGTCCACTGGCTGGGTTGTGTCTCCAGTAAAGATCTCTTCCTTATCTAATGGTGGGTCTACAACAATCGGTTCCGATTGTGGCAGATGGGAAGGTTCTACCAATGGGGTCACAGAGTGTGAGTGGAGAGCACCTGGAAAACCTGGCGATCTGGATGGCGGGGAGATGGACGGGCAGCTGGGTTGGGAAAGTGGAATGACCCTGGGATTCTTCTTGATGAAGATGTTTCAGAGTATGGGGTAGAAGCACGTGTTGGGGTGACTTCTTCTTCCAAGTCAGATCCTAAAAGGGCTGAGAGATTGATGCAGCGGATGGTTTCAACCCGGGGTGACTACCTCTGTAGTCGTCGTCCGAACCTTCGGTTGATGATGGATTATGAAGGCATGATGGCACTTTGCAGTTTAAAACCTTGATCTTTTGTTATGCCGACTAGGCGTGTGTAACAAGTGACATGACCATGTTCCGTTTCCTACCACAGGCAATGTGGTCAAACAGGTCTCTTCCTCTATGCGGGCAGAACCTAGCCTAGGATGGAGAGTCCTAGCGCTCTAGTGCTAGAGGGATGCTCCTATGGCGAACTGCCCCAACGGTGTCAGCGTTCTGTGGATAGGCAGCAGGAGAAGGCACTGATGATCAAGATGATCAGAAGCATGATGGCAGAGATGACTTCCAACTCGAAGCGTGTTAGGCTTTTAGAGCGAAGTGAGCAGAACTGAATGACCAATACATGGTATATTGTGTAGATCAAGGTTAGAGTTTTACATGGAGATGAGAAGCCTCTATATATAGGTTTTAGGTAATTTAGGGGAGGCTTCTGGAAACCATAAATAGGTATACTACATGCGGCTGAGATGCGATCGGGGGAATCAGGAGATACGAGGCTATGCGTGAGAGAGCATAGCTGAGGAGGAATGGTCCGAAAGAAATATCAAATAGAAATGGAGAGATCTGCACCACTGCCTTGCATAGCTGTGATGGTAGTAGCCATTGCCTTTACACTGCTTAGAAGGCGGTGTCGTCCAGTGCTGGAGTATGGGGATTGCCGTCCCAGGGGAAAGTGCTGGTGTCAAAGAAAAGGTCGTCCCAGAGACCTGGGGAGAGGAGTGAAGTGGGTAGGGAAAAAGGTAATACCCCCTCGTTGACCGTAACAACAGTGAAAGGATGATTTTTTTAGGGAGAACGAGGAGGTGAGCAAGGCGCTTGAGGGGATTCATTGACATAGAGGGGGGAGATCTGAGAATGAGCATATGATAGGAATGGCTCTTTGGTGACACACCAGGAATTCCAATGTTTTGAGGGCCTCGAAATATAATTAAAAATAGCATTACAAATAAAATACTTTGAGTATACCTATCAAGGAGTTTAAAATATTATATGTTGATGGCAACAATACCTGCCGAGAAAAGATAATCTGGTATTTAAATATTATGGACTAGACAAGATAAATACTTTTGTGGGACTGATAAGGTATATGATAAGATCATCTTTTGTGAATTAATAATTGAAGCTAGACAATATAATATTTTAAGCATGTATTTTATATTAACAATAAAGATAATATTTTGTAACTGAAAACATTAATTGTTATATCAAGCATAAAAGGAATTGGAAAAAGTAAATATGTTGACCCATGTTAAAGTATAAGGGTGATGTGTGGGCAATGTTTGGGCAATAAGCGGAATACATGTTCCTTGCCCACTAAATGCCCCCACAGGGTTCTGGCAATGTTCTACAGTGGCGATGATACATATGGAATCATACCACGGAAGTGATATCTATTCTCAGGAGAGCCATTTTGTACAGTACAGCATATGTGATTATTTTGCCACTACACCTGAGGCATTTCCATTTTATCTACTCCTGTAATAGCATCAAAGATCAGAATAATCCAAACAAGTGGTAGGGGGCACCCACCTTTGTCAATAACAAAACAGCAACATGCTGTAGTGAAATTTGCCATTGAGCAAAATGACACAATACATTCACTGGATCCACTAATTCCAGTTCAGGGTGTAGCGTGCTAGAGTGTAGGCGTGCCAGGAAATATGAATAGTGCCTGAATGGATTGATAACTTCTGGTCCCATAGGGAGGTAGTGTTGAACAGCGAGTTGGACATCACCACTGTCATTGAAGATGTACTTGATATGTCCAGGGATTGTGGGTCCAGATACAACACCTGCAGGATAAAAAAGTACCTGACTGTTTCCAACATGAGTAGAATGCCGACTGTAAAGTACACCGCTAAAATGATATCGAGCATGCAAGACCACATGCTTGCAAGTGATCAACATCAGCAGTTTAGCAATATTATTAAATTGTCATATAAGATAATTATAGCTTCCATAATTGCTACAATTCCAATAATTATTACATTATTACTATTTAAAAGGTAGACTTGTATATAGGTCAAATGACATTAACAATAATTGAAAAGATTGTGGTTAAGTATCCTGAGTTCCAATTCTTATTGTAAGTTATAATTTATATCTACTACAGAGCATATTATATTGTAATGTAATTAAACAGTTATCTGATAATAACATGATATGACAATATAAAGATCAAATATATTGTCAAAGTGAAAAAAAATTGGGGACTAATTTATTGGCGTAGTGCTAAGCAACTGCTGGACAACAATAAGGTGAATTGATGTAAATAGAAGGCTGCACTTGGGGACTCAGCGTCATATTGCTGCAATATTCTGTATGCCTCACCTTCATCTTACAGACTCGAATGTTGCATGCACGGTCATCAAGATGCCATCCTTTGCCTGGCAGTGTCGCACAACGGCAGCTTGTTGGCCAGTGGTGGTCAGTATTCTTCCCTAAGAATCACATTATTCACGGCTCACCTGGAAAGAAGGCTTCAATGGACTCAGGATGTGGGATCTGCAACGTCAATTTGAACTGCCTAAACTCCACCAGATGTGAAGCGCCCATGACCCTATTACATGCATGGTGTGGGTCACTCATAAAGGTGATGTCCAGGAGGCATTGTGTTGTGGTACAGGGCTTGGCTCCCTGATGCTTCTGTACCAAAGTTTGGAATTAGATTTCAACGAGATTTGCATGAGACGACTGGGGGATGGTCATGAGGTCATGTACATTGCCCTCAATACCCTTGAAAGCGGCAACACACACCTTGTAACAAGTACTCGTGATAAGCGAATACAAATCTGGGCACTGGATGGCGGATATCATCTGTCAAATATCTTTAGCATCGAACTGTCAACAACAATTCCACAGGTGTCAGTTTTTCATGGTCAGGATATTGTCATATTTGGGATGTATGATGGAGAAATGTAAGTGATATTGGTTTTCATCAATAACAATAACGAATCAGGCAATGGTTGCAGGTATACACTTCGTGGTAAAGACGGCTTAGTGCTGGCAATATGATCCCTAGGCATGATGATGTGAGTTGCTGATCAATATATATTTTCGGTGTCTCACCAAAGATCAGAGGCTCTGCAGTGGTCGACGAAGGTCATGCCATTTTTGTTATTAACAATGCTGTGAGCAGATTCAGCTTGCACCAGTTTGACAATGGAACATGCATACGAACATATGATACCAAACCCACAAAGACATACCCAAAACAAGTCGCCTTCGCTGCTGGAGCTGAGGAAATTGTGGGTGGCAGCAAGAACGGACTGGTATACGTTTTCAATAAGGACAAGGGGAAGCTGCTGGAAACATTGTATCATGTGAAATCTGGGCGAATGCAGACGTTGACAGTACAGTAAGTGCTGCAGCTGTAGCTATTACTGAACACCGGGGATCAACTTACACCACTGTTAGACACATGAAAGTGATGGCTTCCACCTAATTGTGGCAGCATCATCCAGCAATGATGGTAATGCCAAAATTTCAGTATGGAAAAAGCATACTGGCATATTGGAGGAGAATGTAGCCAAACGCAGTTGTGCATCCCTCACCTGGGCAGTGTTTCATACCTTGAAATAGCTGCTAAGCATCGGGTTACTTCTAGCCTTCATCATGCAAGCAATGGTGAGTACTCAACGCCCTAGTAGTGATAGCCTTGCTTATTGTATTGGAAGCCAAATGCATACAGGGAAAATACGACTTACATGACTTTGCGGTTGAAGGAACTGTTGCGATTCTACCGGAACCCCTATGAAGTAAACAAGACTCACCACGTGCATCCAGTCGATGAAGTGCACACTGAAAGCATAGATATGGTGCAGCGCATTGTGAAAGTAGGTGAAATCAATGTGGTGAACAATGGAGAAATCATGCAGTGGCTAATACCTAAGAGTGACATGATCATCGATGGGAGAACTAAAAGCAAGAAGACTAAGAAAAATCGGGGAAACATACATACCGAAAGTCATATATTTGTAATGTCAGAATCTGTAGGCAACCATATATGAGATCATGACAACTTTGATGTGTTTGAAATACAAGAGTTCATTCTGCTTGTCTATGACAGTGAATTTTGTTTGCATGATCCAGGTAACTGGCAACAAGATTGAGCAACTAGGAACCCAAGTATGCAGGACATGCATTGACTTGATCTATGCATGCTTTTTATTTTGTTTGCTACTTTCAGCTGTATGAAGCCATGGTGTTGCATGGCTCAGCATCATTGTAGTAGCACAGCTACATTATGGCTAATTTACAACTACTACGGCTATTGCGGTGGATAGAGAAGAGGAGGGAAAGATTGAAGGCACGCGTGTCGATAGGTATTTATTGTGAATTGAACTCAGTCCGGGCGATGCCACCTGCACATGTGATCACCAGTCCACACCAAAATAAAAAAAATGATGCTACCAGCATCACCCGGACTGAGTTCAATTCACAATAAATACCTGTTGACACATGTGCCTTCAATCTTTCCCTCCTCTTCTCTACCCACCGCAATAGCTGTAGTAGTTGTAAATTAGCCATAATGTAGCTGCGCTACTACAATGATGCTGAGCTGTGCAACACCATGGCTTCATACAGCTGAAAGTAGCAAACAAAATAAATAGCATGTATAGATCAAGTCAGCCCACATCCTGCACACTTGGATTCCTAGTTACTCAATCTTGTTGCCAGTTACCCAGATCACGCAAACAAAATTCACTGTCGTAGACAAGCAGAATGAACTCTTGTATTTCAAATACATCTGAAAACAGTGTACATGTTATAATGATCTTGTGTCCTTGAACTTAGATTGGAACTCTTGTATTTCGGCAGTGCTCATATTCTGTTGCCAATACCCGAATCACCCAACATGTCATAGACAAGCAGAACAACTTTCAATATGTATGTGTTGTTGTAGTGCATCTCAGTATTCTTACACCTTTATTCTTAGATTGGAAGTATTCTATTTGATTTCCCTGCTGCTCATTCCCGAAGGATTAAGAAGAGCAGTATGTTCTCCTTCGACTCCAAATCATTTCATCCCTAATGCCTCCACAGAACAGACAGTATTGGTGCTTTTGTTCAGCGTGCTGCGAGGTAGACGATACAGGGGTCGCGTATTACCCTGCTGGCAAGACTCAGTCCATCCGATTTAGGCACATTCATCTCTGCAATGTCTCTGTCCCTGAGGTAACCATTCCCCACCCCACCACTGATATTCATAGGACAGCAGTCCTAGATCTGGTTTGTCAATCCGTCCCCCCAAGGAACCATACACCAGAAGATTCACCCCCACCTGTGGACACTGTACCACAGCCTGACATTGAAACACTTTCTGTAGCACTTTTCACTAGTACTATTTGTGACAATGGCCCTGATCTAGATTCACAGTCAAGCAAGTTGTGGGTTTTTCGCAATGAACACCAAACCGAAGTGTCCCCTTGTGATCGCAATGACTTGCCCCCCCAGATGTCAGTGAATTAGCCAGTGCCATTGGCCAAATGTCTTTAACATGTACGTGCACCCCACTATTTCATTGTTATACACACCCAACATCATTTCCCAGTGCACCCAATCAGGACCCAACATTCTTTGCCTTGTATGACTCTATGACAAAGTGTTGTGCAGTGAAAGAAGCTTCTGAGAGAGACTATGGGTATATTTGATATCCCCAATTATCTGGCATCTCGAACTGAAATGGCAATGATAGTTTCACCGGAAACCTTCAAAAGAAGGAGAAAAATCATCGCACGACTATTTCTCATGAAGCTCTCAGTGGAATAGAGCAACAACTCAAGCACATTGATCGCCAGTCACTCTCATTTCCATCTCCATCTATACACAAGCACCTTCACCTTCAACTGTCGACTGTTCAGCAAATTTTAGCCAACGTGAAACAACAAGTCCCCTCAATCACTACACAGAAGAAGCGACTCGTGAGGTTGTGTGAACTGTTGGATATGCACCTCACAGGGGTCGGTGAAACTCAGACCTCAGGTAATGTGGTCAAGTATGAATCTTGTATGTGCTTCACTTTAGAAATTAGAGCTCATGCTGATTTTGTCATGCAGCCCATCATTTCAATCATCCTATCACTGTGACCAAACCTCCCAAGTATCCGTTTTCCTCAGTGTTGTCAGTGTTGTACTCTTTGGCATTGGTTGCACTTGTGGTAATTTCCTACTTGATGCCATTTTGCTTGTCCTCACACTAGCGTTTAACTCAATCTGTCCCGGCTCTAACGCTCTGTGCGACCATACCCTCACACAGATCCCTAAAACCATGAAGATGGCATTATCTCAATTCAACCTCAAAGGGCACACTATCTCCTATGCTGTCTGCCCGGCATGCAGTTGCATCCACAAGCCAACTACAGTAGTTCATTGGGCTCAACCTCCTATCCACTTCACTGCACAAACAAACTGCATTCAGAGGATAACGTTTGCAGTGCCATTCTCATTAGCAACCACAAGAGTGTAAAACTTCCATCAAAACTTTCGTTTATCACCATTTCCACGACTACTTGTCTGGCTTGCTAGCAAGACCAGAATTGGAGATCCTTATGGACAAACCATGTGATAATCTCACCAGAGACGCTCAGAAACCAAGGCGAGCTACAGCAAAGGATGTGTGGGATGCTCAGTTCCTACACACATTTATCAGGCCCTGCAGTCAGAAATTGTTTATAGATCATGGAGGTGAAGGTTGCTATCTGTTCTCCTTGAATGTTGACTTCTTCAATGTCAAAGGAAATCTCCAGCGCAATGTGACAACATCTTGCAGAATCATTTCATGCACATGCTTGAATATACCCCTGAACATTTGGTATAAATCAGACAATATGTATCTGGCAGAAATCATTCCTGGTCCACAAAAACCCCATGGCAACAAGCTGAACTATTTTCTTAACCCCCTGGTGGATGATTTGGTGGACAGTTGGGAAAGGGGTATCAAGATTTCTCGCACTGCTTCATATTGGGGCCATGTCACTTGATCTGCAATAGCTTGTGTTGTCTGCGATCTCCCCGCAGCTAGGAAAACCACGCAGCTGGCTAGTACTAGCAGCCATTTCTATTGCAGCACTTGTCACTGTTTTCATGCATCTACCCTTGGCAGGTCAGACTTCAATGCAGCCGATTGGAATTTCCATGACAAAGATACACTTCAGGTTCACGCTGAAGTTTATAGAAACGTGTTGTCATCCACCAAGTGACATAAGTTATTTATCCAACATGGAGTAAGATGGTCTTCACTTTGGCGACTCCCATACTAGGATTTGACTCGGCAGCTGATTGTGGACTCTATGCATTGTTTGTTGGAAGGCTTGGCACAGAGTCATTTCCAGGAATATCTGGGGCTCACCACCACTACCACAGCAAAATACAAGTCTGAATCAGAGTTGTGGCCAGCATTTTTCAAAGCCTTTCATCCACCCGGCTCATCACCAGAGGCAGAAAAACTTGGCAAAAATGACAGAAAGCATGTGAATGCTATCCATTCACTTCTCACTAGTGCAGTCAACAATTTCACCGATGATGATGACAACTGTGTCAAAGAGCATCTCAATATGCTCAAATGCAAGCTCATGGCTAAGAATATTGTGGCACTGCAATTTGTAGCTGTTGGTCTTGGCTTATCGCCTCAGGTGGTGAAAAGGGTGCTCAAAGTTCATTGGGTGAAAGTGTTAGTCCAGTAGGTGAGTAAATTATTGTAATCAGCTGATCCCTAGTATCTGATTTGTGTCCAGCACCAGACTAGGCCAATGGTAGCTCCCCAGTGCATCTACACTTCAAGTTCTTCAGTAATGCTATGGATTCAGGAAGTCATCAAGAACACCAATATCCTGTCTTGGCTAAGGTTTGTTCCACAGAATTTCGGCGAGGCGAGAGCTGGTACTCTTAAAGCTGACAAATGGCGAACTATGGCTACTATTTACCTACCCTTGGCATTGGTCAGTCTGTGGGGAGAAGACTCAGAGCACCCATCACAAGAAGTGGCAAACCACTTACAATGCACTCTGGACCACACCATGTAACTTGTTTCTGCCATCCAAATCACTTGTTATCAGGTCATGACAGTATCACACATAAATGCCTATTGTGCCTGTATTGGATCCTGGCTTACAGATCTGAATCATGTCCTGCCAGAAGCTCCTTTACACCCAAATGGCCACATGGCATGCCATATATATGACTATCTCAAGCTCTTTGGACCCATGTGCTCCTGGTGGTGCTTCCCATTTGAATGCCTAATTGGTCAATTACAGCGATTGCCCATCAATCATAAATTTGGTTAGTTTGTGCAAATAGGGTTTCATCCACTGACAATGATATCATCAGGTGAACTGGAAGAAATGATTCTGCAGTCTTTTATCCAAGGGTCTAGACTCAGGTGTTGGTTTTCTCGATCAGATTGCCCCCCAGCAATTAAAGAACGCAAAGCACTGTTTGATAAATATATAACAGTTGATCAAGAGCCATCCCCTGTACCTTTGACCATATCCAGCAGTCTCAGCGTGGATAAGCAGTTGCTAGTGGTCCCACATGATCTTGCGGCTTTGCATCACTAAAACATCATTATAATTGTATCACATGATACCATTTGTAGTTTAATACCAACAATTAGTACATCACCCTGTGCTTACAATAACCATGTTACTAATAATAATAACACTTGGTCACAACATCGCCTTCTTTTATCTTTTTTTATCCTGTCAACAATGTCACCTTCTTCTTTATGTCATCCCTATTATCCCTTTTGGTTCCTGTTGTCTGTTGTTTTTGAAATCAGGCTTGGTTTGCTGGTTTAATAGCCCTTGGAATGCATTGACCCAAGTATGCCATTCTTTTTCACCACCAAGGATGCTGGCTCTGCTAACGAGGAGTATCCCTTGAACCTGCTGCCAAGGGATCCAGATATAAACCTAAATCCCTGGGATCACCCCCAGTGTCCAGACTCCCCAATGACCGTCACTGCCTTAGCCTCTGATCCCAGTAGGTTTTACTTCACATCACTGAGGATTATTCTCACAGTCCGCATAGTCTGCCTGGCACATCTTGAATGCCCACCAATGGATGTCACAAATCCCAGAGCCAGTAATTTCTATTCCTCCTTGGATATATTACCTGCAGATACTAATCTTACTCCCAGATCGCACCTTGAAAACATTTCTTCCCCTGGCATACTTGCCGATCTCTCAATGCTGGGTAGCTTCATCCCACTAGACGAAGATAACAACCCTTGGAAGTCTCTTGTTCGGCCTTCTCCCTCGTCAGACTCCATCGATTTCTCAGTGAGATACATCTACAAAAGAAATTAATTGATAGTGTCTAAATTTATCCATTATCTAGCATCCCCACAAAGTCCTTCTCAAGGAGGTTGACCATTCTATGACAATCCGGAAAACCCTTTACAACTTGAAATCACACCTGCATCGTACCTCCAACCAACTCCAGGTAAGTGACTGCATCAATGATCATAATGTTTGTGCAATAACACTTGAGCATTTTCAGTATGTTAGATCAGAGAAACAAACTGTGATGCAGGCAGCTGTTCAACAACTTGAAGCTACACGGGACGAACAATCTGAGTCTTTACAGCGTCTCTACGTTGACTTAGTGACCAGGGACACGAAGATAGCTGAACAAAATGCAAGAATGCAATGCGAATTGGAGGAAAGGGATCAAACCATCGGTGTTCAGACAAGCAAGCTTCAAAACCTCGAGCATATGCTAACCAAGATCACACAGCAAACTACTAAGCATACTGCAGTGCAGATCACTGGGAGGGATTCTGTGATTGCTGAGCAGGCAAAAGTACTCAAGAACTTGCAGAATGAACATGCGGAACTGATGAATCGTATGATGAGACTTGCAGTGAGTACACTCCCATCCCATAAAGACATTACCTAGCAGTTGTCAGGCAGACAAAGAGGCAGAGTTGGCAATGATGATGCAAAGGCAGCAGGTCATCATGGATAAATTTGAGGTCAGTCTCTTGTTGCATGTAGATGTCAGATTCTTAGGAATGCCTCAGAAATTGCAAACACAGCAACCACAACCCGTTATAAGATCGTTCAGACAGAATTTGGAGACTCAGGAGTCAGAAGTACAAAGAGTCTGATTGTCTGGTCAATACCTTGCAGCAAGTTGCTCCAAGATTCTATTTTGATCAATATTCACTATTGCATAGGACCTGACAGGTGACCTGGTGAACCCACATGGAATCCAAAATGGTGCTGCATCTAGCGACACTGAGCCCACCGATACAAATGCGAGCAACCCAATTATACAAACTATCACTCACCAAGTCTATCAGATGCTTGCCAAAGACCTTCCAACCCCAACTCCATGTCCTAAGAGAACATCAAAGAAAGTGCAACAGCTAAAGCATGAGATGGTGATTTCGGTGAGGGAAAGGAAGGCAAACTTGGCAAGTTTCTGCATATTGTATCCTTTTCATAGCTAATTTATATTAAAGGGACATGTCCGCAAACTGTTCAGTGATATTTTTAGCATCTCAAAGGACAAGGATTTTCTGCTCATCGAAGGGGCCTCAATAGAAGAAGTGAATACATTCATTGAAACCGGTAAAGCCAGCCCTGTGTTCTCAGACCTTCACTGGAATTTCAATCACCCATCTTCGTCAAATTGGAACCAGGCAGTGATTCATATTTTGCTTTGCAAACTGGCCCTCATGCACAAGGAAAAGCAGTGGTTGACACAACCAAGGTCAAATCAGTATTGGGAGAGCACCATTACAGAGAAATTCAAGCACATCTGGTTCTTAGTCACACAAGCAAAGGCTCGCATTCAACCAGACAACACAGTTGAAACCGAAGTGCAGGTAGCTGAGAGGTTGACCAGGACCAAGGAACAATTGTTGAAGAAATGCCGAAGGGATAGTCATAGGCTGGCTGTAAGTATTCCCTTGCCTAGTTTTGCTTGATAGCTCAATATTTGTCCATGGATGGTAAATGCAGAAATATAAACGTTGCCTAAAGGTCACTCAGAATGCATCAGCATTAGGACAGGAAAGAGATGATCTTGAAGTTGTGCATGTATGGCAGTTTTTGAACACAATGATTACCAGGCTGAGTAATGATGGGATGAGCTCAGACAAAAGCAATGTTGAGGACATGGAGCCAGTTTTCCAAATGACATTCATGCCTTGGAGGAGGGATATCGCCGGTGAACTAAACATCATTGATACAATACCATCCGTTCTGGAGACTCTGACATACTCTCAACCAAAGGTGCAAAGGCAGCAAAGCACATACAGAACCATGTGGTGTCAACCTCTTGGAAGGCAGTGAAGGACTTGCCCAGAGAATTTTACGATTTTGCCTGGCTTGTGCAGCAGGAGTGAAACGATCACTCGTGCTACCCGCGATATTTATTTCACTCCTTCCTACACTTTCGCATTACCTCTACTGTAGTCCCTCAGCGTAGCCTCCACCCTATGCTACCATACACCCTCCATATCCTCAAGATACCTCTCGTAGCCTACCTCCTACGATCTACTTGCTATCCTTCGCCTATCCCCAACTACTCATTGTAGTCGCCATCCTATGATACCTAGTATCCTACATCGCAATTCCCCAATGCCTAGTCGTATATGCCCCCATACGACATATCCTATACTTTGATATTCCCCCATCTACCAACCTCCATCCTAACCCATATACGAATATCCCATCTAATCCCTAAGTGATACCGCATCCATATTGCCCACTACCTATTACCATCGTATCCCCATCCTACTAGTTGCATCCGTCATACCAATGCAACACCACCCATAGTACTCCTCCGATACTATACCCCTCACCCATCGTATCCACCACCATACGATAACAAGTAGCCTTATGGCTATCCCCGGTCCCTCACGTGACCCTAAACCATGTACAGGCCTGCATGCCTATAAACTGCATCGGGCGTGCTGCTTTGCGCCACTCTAGTCTCGTGATGACTCTAACTCATGCTTCCCCGACGCTTCGCTAGTGGCTTACACCATTACGCTTACGTCTCCAAGTACTAATCAAGCCTATGCTAGATTATACCATCGGATCTTACGATCCCTTGTCCAAGATAGGATCTATCCCCCGATACGATCTCATCTCGATACCCGATCTAATGGATCATCTATGCAGCGCCTCTCGTGCTTCCTTTCTCCTTTCATTTCATCTCTTCATTCTAATCTATTAACCTTTCACAACGTAGCTGCGCCTCATGCGCTCTGGACTACCATTTCACTTACATGCGCTTAGTACACGCATCTCATTCCATCTAATATCTCTTTTGCCATTGGACTAGTATTTTCCTCGTTCCTGTGATGTCATACCCTGTACCCTACGACGTCATAGCATAGCACGGTCCGTGCACCAAGGATAAGCCTATATAAGTAGTTAGTAGCTAGCACTTGTATTCCTTAGTCTTGAAATTGCCT
>JBBPSM010000384.1:0-13789 GCA_038093595.1 Butyriboletus regius
TTGACTACTGGTCTGTGCATCAGGTACAGTAGGGTCTAGGATATGATATCATAGATAAGGAATGACGTCATAGGTCTAGGTCGTTCTAGACTTTGATGGAAATTAAAGATAAGAGTGTTAGAGCGGCCAAGAAGTCTGAAGAAATAGGCTGGTCTAGAGGGATCACATGATTAGTCATGTGACATTCACATGGTCATGTGATGCAAAAAAGGATAAAATAAAATGAGTTCGTAACACTACCCCCCTCCTATGGTTCGCATTCCAGGCAAGACCAGATAGGGATAGGAGTTGTGAAGGTTTTGTAAGGTTCAAATAAAGAGTCAAAGTTGGCCTGAAGCATTCGGAACTTCCAAGGCGCATTGGGTTTTCGTTGGTAGAAGTCCATTATGGCTGCTTTAGCTGAGGATAAGTTAGATTCGGGTTCCCAGGTTCAATCTTTGTCACTGTATCCTTTCCAGTGAACAAGAAATTCTAGGTGTCGCCCTTTGAGCCATGAGTCTACTATGTATTTGACTTCGTACTCTTTGTTGCCTTCGTCAGAAACCTGAACCAGTCCGGGTTTATAAGTAGGTTGTCTGTGTAGTCGTTCCCTGTATGGTTTGGTATGACTAATATTTACGACTGGTTGGATTTTCATGGAAGAGGGGAGTCTAAGCTCAACTGCATTCATTCCAACCATCTTAATTATGTCATAGGGGCCCAGCCACCATTCGGTTAATTTAGGGGATTGCCGAGTTTGTTTCAGGTTAAGGTGTTCCATTGATAACCAAACCTTGTCTTTTGGCTGATAAATAGGAATGTCGCTTCTTTTCTTATCGGCTGACGCTTTCATCCTGTTTTTGGCTTTTGCTAGATTTTTTTTGACTTGCTCTAATGTCTGAGCAAAGTCGTGAGAGAAGTTTGAGGCTGCCGGAGCCTTTATGTCAAGTGGTTCGATATCCATTCGAGGAGCATAGGAGCAAGTGACTTCGAAGGGTGACTTTCCAGTAGCTGAGTGAACCTTGTTATCATAAGAAAATTGCGCCAGCACAAGCCAATCGGCCCATTCATTCTGCTTTTCTGCCATAAAGAGGCGGAGATACTGCTGGAGATCTTGGTTGACTCTTTCGGTTTATCCATCAGTCTAGGGGTGGAATGCTGTGGACATCTTTAGATCGATCTGTAGCATCTTGGCCAGATCTTTCATTACTTGTGCAGAGAATTGGGGTCCGCGATCAGATATAATAGAGCATGGAAGTCCGTGGGTTTTCCAGACGTGGTCATGGTATAGCTTTTCCATGCCAAGAGACATAATAGTTTTAGTTGTTGGAATAAATACAACTTCTTTGGAAAAGCAGTCTACCACCATGAGGACGGTGTCATATCCGTTGGACGTGGGTAGATCCGTGGTAAAGTCTGTGGAGATGTCCTGCCAGGGACCTTCCGGAATAGGATTAGGAAGGAGTTTGCCAGCCGGGGCGGCATTCGATGGTTTCATCTGAGCGCATCTTTCGCATCGGGAACAATAATCTTTAATGTCCATTTGTATACCTTGTCATATATAGTAGCGTGAGACTAACTCGTAAGTTTTTTCTGCGCCACCATGTCCAGCTAAGGTGGAGTTGTGGTATAATGTTATGATGTCCTGATGGAGTTCCTTTTCCTCAGGTACATAGATTTTCTTTTCTAGAAGGACCAGTCCTTCGTCCAATAGGGTGTAACCCTTTGGTTCACCTTCTTTTAGTTTAGATTGGGCATTCCAGACTGCCTCCATTATCTTTTCTTCTTCTCCTTTTATATTAATTACTTCGTTTGTCCTGCGAACACATGATTCGGGTATCACTGTAATGCCTTTGTTGTCGTTGTCTATTCCGATCATGTGGTCTTCACGTCGGGAGAGGGCATCAGCTTTCCCCATTTGGGCGCCAGGCTTCTTTACTAATAGATAATTGAACTGCGTGAGATACTGGGCCCATCTGGCCTGTCTTCAGTTCAAGTCTTGTGATTTCATAAAGTATTGAAGGTTCGCGTGATCTGACCATATCTCGAATTGGTCTTTTGTTCCTTCTAAATAGTATCTCCATTGCTCCAGAGCAAGGATTATGGCCAACATTTCTTTATTGGCGATTGTGTAGTTTCTCTATTCCGGCGACATGCTGTGAGAGGAGAAAGCTACGGGATGCCATTTTCCTTCTTTTTCTATAGATAGTACAGCACCTGTTGCGAAGTCCAATGTGTCGCACTCAAGCCTAAATGTTTTGTCGTTATCTGGATAGGCGAGTATAGGTGCTGTGGTAAATGCCTTTTTCAGCATGTCGAATGCTGATTGTTCTTTTTCTGACCATGTCCATTTCATGTCCTTTTTTGTTAGATCGTTCAATGGTCTGGATTTGATGGAAAAGTCTTTTATGAAGTGGCGATAAAAGTTTGCGAGGCCAAGGAAGCTTCTAACTCCTTTTACGTTTTTAGGCGTTGGCCAAGCTTGGATAGCATCTGTCTTTTCTTTTTCCATTTTGACTCCATCGGCCAATATGACCATTCCTAGGAAGTCTACTTTGGGTACTTTGAAGAAGCATTTTTCGGGCTTAAGGTACAGGTCATTTTCCTTTAGCCTTTGTAACACTTCGAGAATGATCTCATTGTGCTTCTTTTCATTGTTGTCCGTAAAAATAAGGATATCGTCAATGTAAACGATTATGACTGCTTGCAGATTGTGGAAGATATCGTTCATCATCGTTTGAAATGTGGCCGGGGAGTTGCAAAGTCCGAAGTACATCACGAGAGGTTCGAAGGCTCCTCTGTGACAGACGAAGGCGGCTTTCCATTCATCTCCTTCTTTTATTCTAATATTGTTATATCCCCAGCGTAGGTCCATCTTTGTAAATAATGTAGCCCCTTTTAACTTGTCAACAAGTTGAGCGATGAGTGGTAAGGGGTGATTGTTCTTTATTGTGCCCTCATTTAAATAGTGGTAGTCTTGTACCATTTGTTTCTTATTGTCATTTTTAGGTATGAAGAATACCGGTGACGTTTGTGGAGATTTGGAGGGTCTAATATACCCTTTTGCGAGTTGGTCATCAATGAAGGCGGAAACTTCTTCTTGTTTCATGGGAGAAAGGGGAATTAATCGACCCTTTTTAGGTTGAAACCCTTCCTTCATCTTGATCGCATGATCCCATGGTTTTCAGAGTGGCATACGTTCTGAGCTTTTCTTTGTGAACGTATCAAGGTATTTGTGGTAGCACTTGGGTACCATCTCCTCCACTGTAGGTTCCTTTTTCTCCATTGGCATTTCCAGAGCCTTGAATTGTTGGTATACATAGGGCATGTTGTTGAGTTCCTTTTCCTCCAGGGATCTAAGGAACACGGATTCATAGGATAATAGTTTACAGGATCGTGGACACCTGGTCAAACTGATGTCACCTATTTGCCAGTTTATATTTGGGTTGTGTTTCATCAACCAGGTGTACCCTAAAATAATCAGATTTTTA
The DNA here is from genome assembly GCA_038093595.1 of Butyriboletus regius. Lineage (NCBI taxonomy): Eukaryota > Fungi > Basidiomycota > Agaricomycetes > Boletales > Boletaceae > Butyriboletus > Butyriboletus regius. The sequence goes on from JBBPSM010000384.1 coordinate 3,471, forward strand.
CCAAGATCTGTAACTTCTGCCATCATTATTTCTCGGCATCCCTTGTAGTCCACAAGTATCTCGGCATTGTGGGTGATGCTTCCTGCCAAGTTCTTTGTTCCATCGACGTTGTAGACTAGAATAAGATGAGCGAGTTCTTTAACAGGGATTTTGTGGGCAGCAATCCACTTTCGATCAACGAAAATCCCATTTGCTTCACTGTCTAAGAGTGCCTTAGTTGTTGTGCGTTTCTTTTTATCCGTAGATGGCGCGACGTCGATCTCTAGACAGATTTCGAGCTTTTGGTTTACAGACTGTATAAGGATCCATTCCGGGGTTTGTGACATAATTTTTTTGTTTTTATTAAAAACCGAATTAAGCCTGCATTCCCGTGCAGCAAGCTCACTTTCGTGAGTCCCGGTTTCGGTAGAAGTTGTAGATACATCTGATTTTGTATCGAAGAAGTCCTGCTCTTCTTGTCTGTATTCTACTTCTAAATAAGTATATCGATTTTGGCTGAGCACTGCATCAAGCCGTTTGTCTGCTAGCTTCAGCAACTGAGTACCTGGTTCACTCAATTGCCTTTGCCTTTTTCCGAGTCTTTCATGTCGTAAAAGAAGGCCTTCATGGCCTCAAAGTCCATCCTTTCTAGGGATCAGATTCTCGAATCCTCCTTAGGGCTTGCGTCTGAATCTGATTTGTCTGAATCCCCAGTCGAAGCAGCTCGGATACTGCGATACTTCGAGCACCTTCTGCTATGCCCTCCCCCAAGGAACTTGCACTTGGTGCATTCCTTCTTGGGTCTTGGGCATGCTTTAGCCAGGTGTGGGCCTTGACAGTTGAAGCACTTGCCTTTTTGGACTGCATCAATGTCCATAGGTTCGCCTCGTCCGCCGTATGTCTTTGCGTTTGATGAAGAGGCGGCTTGTCCTTGGTTTCACGCGTTTTGCCAGACGCGCCCCTGGTTGCCTCTCATGGCGAAGGCTTTGATGTTGTTGCTGTACGTCTTGATCACTTTGACGTACCCTTCTACCATTGTTTCTCTTTCGCTGTTTTGGAAGATCAGGCAAATGATCTCTTCATGGGTATTCCTCTCCAGGAAGTATATACCCATGGGGTCTCCGGCATCTGCCCTTTCATATAGGGAGATCCATTTTGTAAGATAGTCTTCAGTCCTCTCATGTGGACCTTGCTTGAGCTCAGCGAGTTTCACGAGTGCTTGGTCTATTTCTAGACTGGGGAGAAAGCGGGCCTTGACTCCTTTTGCCAAGTCCATTGCGTCGGGCCAGAGGTGTTAGTTCACCCCCAGATACTTTTGCAACTGGTTTCAGGTCCAGCTGCCAGCTCCATTCTTGTCTCGACCTTCCTTGGTGCTGATGCGAGTCCACATGGTGATACATTTGTCCTTGTTGGAGGTAAAGGTCTCCTTGTTCATCTCAAGGTATACTCCAATCTTGACCCACCATTCGTTAAACTTTTCGTAGGAGCCATCGTACATGCCTGGGTCAGGGCAGACTTCGACTTTTTTGGATATTTTGACCTCAGCGTGAGGTTGCACTGCGGCCGTTTCTGCGTCCCTTGCCCTTGACTGGGCGCTCCTGATATCTACTTGGAGCTGCTGTATTGTGGCCTGTAGGCCGGCGATGAGAGCGACGAGCTCTTCATTTGTTGCCATATTTGGTGGCCTTGGTGATAGTGGTGGGGAGAGGGTTGGGCTTTCGGATGAGGTGTCGGGGTCTGAGGGATCGGTGAGTCCTCTGAGGCCCAAGTTGTCCAACAGCTTGGTTTAGTTGTTCTTCTAGTTCCGGGTCTTGCAGAACTGCGAAGGCGCGGAGAGGAGACCGTGGGTTTCGTACGTAGGGAAGTGGACCGGGTTCAGGGAGGTCCTCGTAGATATCGTCATTAAGGAGAAAGGAAACATCAAGTTCCTCTTCTTTGACTTTGGGATAGAGTAGCTCAGGGATATTGTTAGGGTCCACCGAGGGGTTCCTTTGGAAGAGTATAGGCTCTTTGTGTTGTGAGTGGGAATCACTACACAGCACATGGCTCAGATCTTACGTCTCGCAGGCTACACAAGTCCTGGCTCGATGAAGAGGGTATGTGGGTCGCGTCCGAACAGCACCAGCCTACAATGACCAAAGGCCAAGGCAATGACTATAGGTGATGAACAAAGTGGATTAGACTGGGGATCCAGTCGTCGAAGTGTCTACTTTATATAGGTTACAGAAGTGCGCATGGACCAGGCTGTGCGTGAGAGATATTACTATGTATGGGTAAAGTAAAGAAGTGTTTGTGAGAGTAGAGATAACAGAAATGACTGTGGGAATAGATAAGGTGTGAAAGAAACGGAGATTAAAAGGGTGAGGCATGTCACGTGACTAAGTCTAGACCTAGGTCAGGTGATAGTTTCTCACAGTCACGTGCACTGGTCACATGATTGGAAAGATGAAGTTGGAACGCAATAAAAAGTTTGAAAATATTCATTATTATAACACTACCCCCTTTTTATGACTCGAATTCCAGGCGAGTCGTGGTTTGGGCGGTTTCGGTAAAGGTTTCATAAGGATAGAATAAAGAGTTGAAGGATGCTGTGGAAAGACCGCGAAGCTTTCGAGGAGCAGATGGATTTTTCTTATGGAATTTGGCGACTGCGAGTGGCGCTGTATTGATAATGTTGGCCGATTCCCATGTACAATCTATTTCATCGTATCCTCTCCAGTGAACTAGATATTCTAGTTTGTGGTTCTTCATTCTAGAGGCGGCGATGTACTCAATCTCGTATTGTTCCTCCCCTTCTTGGTCAACTTCAATCGCCTCGGGACGGACTATGGGCTGTCCTGGTAATGTTTCCCAATATGGCTTTACGCACGAGATGTTGACCATAGGGTGAATTCATACAGTTTTGGGGAGTTTTAATGTAACAGCATTTGGAAGGACGTGGGTGATGGCATAGGATCCAATCCATTTTTGTGTGAGTTTCTTTGCCGTGTATGGAAGATTGAGTTTGTCGGTAGAAAGCCAGACTTGCTGACCAATAGAATATGTGGGAGCGTCTGATCTCTTGTTTTCTGAGGCAGCAATCATTCGCTCTCTGGTATGTTCCAGCGCTGCCTCTATTTTCTTATGCGAGCGGCCCATTTCTCCTGCAAAACCTGCCAGTTTCCCTTCGAAACCCATGCGTGGAGCATAGTTTCTAGTAACGTTGAAAGGGATGGTACCGGTGGCTGAGGTTACAGTGTTGTTGTGGGAGAATTGAGCCATTTTTAACCAATCTGCCCAGTCGTTCTGCTTTTTTCCAATATACGCACGAAGATATTGCTCAAGATCTCTATTGATTCTTTCTGTCTGGCCATCCGTCTGGGGGTGGTAGGCCGTGGAGATCTTTTGAGATATTCTGAGCAACGCGCATAGTTCTTTTGTGAATGCAGAGACGAACTGGGGACCTCTGTCCAAAACGAGCGTGGAGGGTAGGCCATGTATAGACCATACGTGATCTCTAAATAGTTTGGCAAGGTCCGAAGAAGAGCAAGTGTCCGTGGTAGGAATAAATACCACTTCTTTGGAAAATCGATCTATGACTACACAGATGGCAGTGAAAGAACGTGATTCGGGTAAACCCGTAATAAAATCTACAGATAGATCTTCCCATGGATGCTTTGCAGCGGGAAGGGGCATGAGTTTTCCTGCTGGTGCTTTTTGCTTACCCTTCGTGAGGACGCACACTTGGCAGCTGTCTACGTATTTTTTGATGTCCATAGTGACACCAGGCCAAGAAAAGTATCGTGTAAGAGTATGAATAGTTTTAGAATGTCCACCGTGACCCGAGACTGGGGAGTCATGGCATAAAGTTAGAAGACATGTACATAATGGTTCAGGGATAAAGACTTTGTTTTTGTTATTTTTGAAAATATTCATATTATAATCAAAGTGTTATAATAATGAATATTTTCAAAACTTTTTATCGCGTTCAAACTTCATCCTTCTAATCACATGACCAGTACACGTGACCGTGAGAAACTATCACCTGACCTAGGTCTAGACTTAGTCACGTGACATGCCTCACCCTTTTAATCTCCGTTTCTTTCACACCTTATCTATTCCCACAGTCATTTCCGTTATCTCTACTCTCACAAACACTTCTTTACTTTACCTATACATAGTAATATCTCTCACGCACAGCCTGGTCCGTGCACACTTCTATAACCTATATAAAGTAGACACTTTGATGACTGAATCCCCAGTCTAATCCACTTTGTTCACTACCAATAGTCATTGCCTTGGCCTCTGGTCATTGTAGGCTGGTATTGTTCGGACGCGACCCACATACTCTCATCCCCTGAGCCAGGACACGTGTAGCCTGCGAGACATAAGATCTGAGCCGTGTGCTGTGTAGTGATTCCCACTCACAACACAAAGAGGTAGTCATTGATTGCGTTGACCCCTAGGGAAATCGATTCGCTTTCAAGCTCCGATAAGAAGTCCGAAGAAAGTGAGACGGAATTAATGAAAAGAGAAGGAGGAAGTACTGTAATATTTGTATTATGGTCCGGTACTGCGTCGCCATGATCTGGATGACGAGAAAGAGCGTCAGCCCGGCCATTGGACGATCCTGGTTTGTAAATGAATAGATAATTAAATTCTTGAAGAAGTGCGTGCCAGTGTGCTTGACGACCACTAAGGGTTTGCGGTTTCTTCCAATATTCCAAGTTTTTGTGGTCGGTCCAGATTTCGAATCCTTCGCGACCTATTAGATAATGACGCCATTCTTCCAGTGCCCTAATAACTGCAAGTAACTCTTTACCGTAAATAGGATAGTTGTGCTCAGCGCTATCGAACGAGTGAGAGATGAAGGTGATAGGCCTCCAATTACCGTCTTTGCATAATGTAGAGAGCACTGCTCCCGTGGCGATGTCCGATGCATCAGTCTCCACTCGCACTTCTTGATCACGGTTAGGATATGCGAGAAGCGGGGCTAACGTAAATTTTTCTTTTAAGGCTTCGAATGCCTTTTGTTGATTGGGACCCCATGTGAACGGAACGTCTTTCTTGGTAAGGTCATTCAGGGGGCGTGTGATCTCGGCGAAACCTGCAATGAAACGTCGATAATAATTACATAGTCCAAGGAAGCCTTGCAGCTGTTTGAGTCGAGTTGGTATGGGCCAATCCATGACACCGGCGACCTTTCCTTTCTGCATTGTTACCCCCTTTTTAGATACTACCATTCCTAGAAAGTCTACTTCATCCGTAGAGAAGTGGCACTTTGAGGGTTTTACGTAAAGGTCATTCTTCCATAGGCGAAGAAGGACCTCTTTTACTACCTCTTCGTGTTTCTCTTTGGACTTTTTTGACGTAAATATCATACAGTCATCGATATAAATGATTACCACTGCATACATGTCATTAAATATATCGTTCATCATCTGTTGGAATGTAGGCGGTGAGTTAGTTATTCCGAAATACATAACGGTGGGCTCATATGCCCCGATGGGAGTGACGAAGGCACCTTTCCACTCGTCTCCTTCCTTTATCCGCACATTGTTATACCCCCAACGTAAGTCAAGGGCAGTGAACATATCAGCATCTTTTAGCTGATCGATTAATTGTGGGATCAGGGGTAGAGGGTAAGAGTTTTTGATGGTGCCTTCGTTTAAATATCTATAGTCCATTACCATACGTTTCTTACCATCCTTTTTTGGTATAAAGAAGACCGGCGCCGTTTGCGGAGACTTTGATGGTTTGATGTAGCCCTTCTTTAGTTCCTTGTCGATGAAGGTGCGTACTTCTTCCATCTCTATATCCGATAAGGGGATAACTTGACCCTTCTTCGGTATGAAGTCTGGTTTGAGCTCGATGGCATGGTCCCAGTGCTTCCTTTTGGGCATTCTGGTCGACTCTTGTTCCGAGAAGACATCTAGAAAATCGTGGTAAGCCTCGGGTACCTGCTCTTTGAGTCCTTCTATAGTACGTATGTAAGTGAGGTTATAGTTCGTAGGTCCGAGTCCCATAATTTTACAGTATTGCGTACAATGCGGGAAATGAATGGTTTGTTTTTCCCAGTCGATCTCGGGGTTGTGGCGGTAAAGCCAGTCGTACCCGATGATCATACAATGGGTTCCTAATTTGGATATATATGCATCCAAAGTTTCATAATGTCCTTCGACTTCCACAACCAAGGTTACCACATGCTGGATTTGGCCTATGGCACTGTTTGATCCATCAGCATTATGTACCTTGATTGGTTGGTCTAAGGCGAAGAAAGGAATCCCGTAATGAGCGACATAGTCTTTATCAATAAAAGTGTGGGAGGCCCCCAAGTCCAAGAGAGATTTGAACTGGTGGCATACCCATTGGCCATTCTGCTGGCAATGTACGACAGTCTCAAGTGAGAACTCTCCACCGAATGACAATGTCGTTGCCCGATGCATAGTGACCTTTGAATCGAGGGGTTTATAAATACGCGATATTTTTTGTTGTTTTATAAGAGAATTAAGCACACTTTTATTATACTCTGGTGCCACGCTCAATTGAGACGCTCTTACGGAGTTAGAGGAAATATTACAAAGTACAGACGAAAAAGTAGAAATGGGGAAATCTTCATCCGTACAAGTAACTAAAGGTCCTTGCAAGTGAACACCCTCATCGTTCACCTGCTGCTGCCTTTTAACGCCTCTGCCGCTCGGTGTTTGGCTTCAGCTTCGAATTTGTCCTTATAAAAGGCTTCAGCCTCCTCCGAGATGAAGGCGCGATGTTCTGCTTGTGGTACCGGTGCAGTAACCAGGGGAATTGGGAGCGGATGACCTGTGAAATGTTGCGCTGTCTGGGCGCCTTGATAAAAACTGGCATACTCGTTTTCTGCCGTTTGCACGTAAGTGCCTTGGTCGTAATCCCAGACATACTGGGCGCATTGTTGGGGGGGACGGGGAGGGCGGCGGTACGGATTCTTTGGACAGTCTGGCTTAATGTGGCCTGCCAGGCCACACAAGAAACATGTCCGTGTATCGGGTCGAGGAGCTGGCGCAGCCTGCTGTGCACCTATCTCCATTGGTGCTCCTCGACTGGGTTGGGTACCATACGGCGTAAATTGTGGCCGTCTTTGCTGTGGGGGGGAGGTGTGTTGGCAGGTGAGGGGGGTACTGAGGACACGGAGGTTGCCAAGGTTGGAATCGGGCGTTGATTGGAGGTCCCCTTTCGACCTGCATCTGTTCGAAGGATCGCCCGATCCTCTGATATTCCTTAACTATGTCCTCGTAGTCCAGTACAAAGGTCCTTGGGTTGAGTTGAGCCTGCTCGTAGATTTTGTAATCTACGGCTTTCTTGATGAGGGTGAGCGCATGGTAGTCCTCAATGTTGGCTTCCCTCTTTAGCACCTCAAACCTTTGGATGAACAGGTCAATGGGGTGCCCGTTCTGCTTTAGGGCCTCGAGTTTCCTTAACAACTCGTGGGCCAGGATGTCGATCTGGAAGTAGGACCAAATTTCACTTTGGAGGGCGACCCACGAGGGCCAAGCCGATTCCCCTTTTTGCCCAGTGACAACGTCCTGAGCATTTTTGACGTCGTCAAACTTGGTGTCGTAGTATTTTTCGAGGGTGATTTGTGCAAACCCCTCAGCCTTCTTTTCTAGCCTGGACAGGACAGCCACGCATCGTAGCTTGTCCAACTTCCACGACTGGGCGTCCACCCACAGTCATAGTCTTATCCACCATAGACGGAAGGTGGCCCGGTCACCGTCCCATTTCTCAGGGTCGGCAATCTTCTTTGTAACGTTGGCCTTATCTTTGTCCACGTTCAGCACGGCCAATCGCTGGACGAGGTCGTCAAGATCTACTGGTCCCAACATCTTTTATTTCTTGGGGGTGGGGTAACGGGGATTAGGGCGGAGAGAGGTTTTTGGGCGGAGGTATGGACGAAAGTGTTGTATGCCGTAGATGGCGAATGCGGAACCGAAGTATGTATATCGTTTCTTTTCTGGGTTGGCCCAGTAGACCCTCTTTCTCCGTTGGGCAGGAATCTTGACTGCTTTTCTTTCAGCTCCTTACTGTATGGTATCTTCCAACCACACTCTGGGGAAGCCTACGTCAGTGTCAATAAAAAAATACGTGTCCTGGTGACCGCAGTGACCTGGGACAAAAACTCTTAAAAACTTTTCCTAGTGTCGGCTGGCAAGCACGTCGGGAAGAATCGTGATGATCCTGACTATCGCTCTGATGTGACGTTATGGGTAATCACAAGAACCCGGGTACACCAGCGTAGTACCACACGAATAGTTAGACCTCAACTAATAACGGGGGCTAGTGCACTATGTCCAATAGCAACGTTATCCTTATTTGTATGGCGGACGACCGTATGTAACAGCGTTTGGCGAGTGCTTTACTCATTACCATCAAGTGGTAATAACTGGAGACGTTCCCTTAGCTCTGGGATCTGAGCGGTGTGTATGACAGTCTAATCCAAGTGTTGCGAGTGGAAATCACTACACAGCACACGGCTCAGATCTTACGTCTCACAGGCTACACAAGTCCTGGCTTGATGAAGAGGGTATGTGGGTCGCGTCCGAACAGCACCAGCCTACAATGACCAAAGGCCAAGGCAATGACTATAGGTGATGAACAAAGTGGATTAGACTGGGGATCTAGTCGTCAAAGTGTCTACTTTATATAGGTTACAGAAGTGCACACGGACCAGGCTATGCATGAGAGATATTACTATGTATGGGTAAAGTAAAGAAGTGTTCGTGAGAGTAGAGATAACGGAAATGACTGTGGGAATAGATAAGGTGTGAAAGAAACGGAGATTAAAAGGGTGAGGCATGTCATGTGACTAAGTCTAGACCTAGGTCAGGTGATAGTTTCTCACGGTCACGTGCACTGGTCACGTGATTGGAAAGATGAAGTTGGAACACGATAAAAAGTTTGAAAATATTCATTATTATAACACTTTGGCATATTTGTACTTCACGTACACGTTGTAGTTCATAAACCTTAGAAACGGCCCACTTGAAGATCTAAGATCTGAGTGTCGCTAAAACCGTTTGTAATGTTACTTGGGCCAATAGCCTTCCTGACGTAACCGTAGATACTTCGTATGTTAAAAATGTGTAATGTGCCTCATGTGGACATGGGAACATATTCTCAAAAGAAGGAGAAGGAGGTTGGGGTGGTTTTTAAACGCGTTCGACCCGCTCGAGGGTACCCCTGGTGTGCCCTAGATAGCTAACACCCTTCAGACGCTCTAGTGTGCCGGCATACATAAAAGATGAGAAGTGCCAAAAGGCGGTAGGTAAATGTAGAAATAATCCCCTTAAGTCTGGGGTCTGGCTATATCCCTTTAACACTAGGGGCCGTGTGTATCAATGTGCAGAAGAGTAGAGTGGTTTCGAGTAAAGTCAAGTTCTAATGTTGCCGACCCAAATCCTAAGAAAGGACTCGATCTGCACAATGACTAGGCTTGCTTATAGAGAGAAGAGGATGATGGGGAAACCCAACAAGAACTTGACTGGAGTTCTTGGGGCATTGACATTCGGTCTTATATACTACTACATGATGTTTGTACATATTGACTACTGGTCTGTGCATCAGGTACAGTAGGGTCTAGGGTATGATATCATAGATAAGGAATGACGTCATAGGTCTAGGTCGTTCTAGACTTTGACAGAAATTAAAGATAAGAGTGTTAGAGCGGCCAAGAAGTCTGAAGAAATAGGCCGGTCTAGAGGGATCACGTGATTAGTCATGTGACGTTCACACGTTCACGTGATTAGTCATGTGACGTTCACACGTTCACGTGATTAGTCATGTGACGTTCACACGTTCACGTGATTAGTCATGTGACGTTCACACGTTCACGTGATGCAAAAAAGGATAAAATAAAATAAGTTTGTAACAGATGCTGGGTACCTGTGAAAAATCCTGCACAACGAGATGGGCCTTGTACCTGATGATGTTTCTGGCAGTATCCTTCTTCACACGGAATACCCACTTGGAGCTGACGAGGTTAGCTCCTGGAGGAAGCTTGACTAGCTCCCATGTACCAGCCTTCTGTAGTATAGCCAGTTCTTCGTGTATCCCTTGCTCCCAATGAGGCCAGTCAGGTCGGCGCTTTGCCTCAGTGAGTGACACTGGTTCAAGCACTTCAGCTGCTGCCATATGCTCATTTAGGAACAGCGCAAGTTTGATGTCGTCATTGTAGTTGGCAACGATGTGTGCTTCACACGCAGTATTATCTCCTTTGAGGGTAGCTGGACTGGTATCTGGGTGAGTTTCGATAATCCGCTTGGGAATCTGTATACCACAGGCTACTGCATGATTAGCTGCCTTGCCATGAATTATGTCAAGAACACGCT
>JBBPSM010000385.1:0-13769 GCA_038093595.1 Butyriboletus regius
CCGACACGTGGACCGTGATGGGCACCCTCTCTCGAAAGTCGACATGATTCAGAACATGCTACAGTCTAAGAGCGTAAAAGTGGTCTGGGCCCCGACGGGGCTTTAGTACAGGGTGCTCAATCCCCCATGATACACATATCCTCGGTGGAGAATTCGCTGGACCATTTTTTTCCCGTTCACAATGGGGAGGGGGAACTGCAGTAGTTGCAGGCTGGCATCGGCACTGGCTTGAACAAACATCACAGGCGAAACGACCAATCATTATACGTCATTGGAGAACATGGATGATGGAGGTCCGAGAACGCGAGGCATGCCATCCTGTCCCAAGCCACTGCGTGATATCCGAGTCGTCCCAATTCTATCAGGATTCCGTCCTTCAAAACGGCGATTTGTCCCAGAGAGCGCCCTGCCATGATCAGTTACGATGCCCCTCCCCCTTCCGGTCCGTTCCGACGTTTCAACAATGAACACTTTTTCTCCAGTATACAATGAACCACACTTGTGCGTATGCGCAAGAAAATGGGCCGCATCTGTACGAATCGATGCGATGTCGAGGAAAAAAAAGCGATAGACGCATCTGCATCCTTCGGCTATGCCCTACACGTGCTTTATATTAAACCTAAAGTCAATGTTCCTCGACTTCGGGTGCGATCGCGAAGCGAGCGTGCTTGCGTATACGCGTTTGCGATGCGATGCTCCCATGAGATCCCCAGCACAAGACACATCGGTGAGCGCTTGAGCATTTAATGCACCATCGTTCACATGAAAAACACGTATCATGATCTGTAGGGGTTGCGTACGGGACTCACCAGGATAGTATCGCACATAGATGATCGATGATAGGGGGCACGCACCCTGTTCAATATGTATCCATGAATTCCCCCAATGATTCCATGCAAGTTCAACTCAACCTTGTGAACTAGCGTGGTTTTTGATGTATGAAAAACCAACAGTCGCACCTTCAGGGTAGGCCATTTTTCCGATAAACGTTCCCCTCGGATATCGGTATTCGAAAACCTTGTGGAAGAACCGAAAATGTATAACCACATAAAGGTCGTACGTTCGCGTAAAACGCGCGTCGCGCCCTCGATGAAACGCCTTGAGCGAAGTCGCGGCGATGTTAATGCGGGGACCCCGTCTTTTTTGCGATACGGTCACACTCGATGATCCAGATAAGCCTTCGCTGAAAAGACGGCCGAAAGAGGGAAAAATTAAAAAATTAAAAAGAAAGAGGAAAGGTCCAGTGCACTCGACATGCAGGTAACATGCAAACCCGCGCCATCATCGGCGCTCGGTCACATGCTCTCCGGGTCATATAATAATCTATGACCACTCCCCCTCCTTGTTACCGACCACACCCTGCCCTGATCTAAATTAATGCGCGCCGGATGTTCGATCAGAAGAGGAGAGATGGCGCCTCATGGAGTGCATCTCCTCCATCGAATCATAGGGAGACTCCGAATCAACTGTGTCATTGGGTCTGGCTGTCCGTGCGCAGCATTGGAGCAGCGCACTGCGCAAAAGTCGACAAGGGGATCCACTGGTTCACGCGTCACCGCACGAACTCGGACGTTCCCTGCTGTTCAACCCTGACGTGACACCCCTTCATGAGACGTACCATGCATCCGATCCATCCGGATGGTGTCCTGTCCTGTCCTTATCGCTATTCGTTTATGCCATTCGGCGATAAAGATGAAGATGCGGCGCATTGTGTGCCTTTGGTGCGAATCGCGAATATAGACCATATCGTCATTGTTCAACCACTGTGCACCAGAATACCTGGTCACTGTATGCCTACCGTCCGTTCAAGCACTGACATACCACCTCTTCATAAGACACAGGCCCTACGGCATCACGCACCTGATTCATTAACACGGCATCCTTTATTATGGCCGCTTGTTTGACGCCATTCGGGGCGACGAATTCAAGACGGCGCATTGCGTGTCACCTCTGCGAATCGCAAATTCAGTCTCTGGCCACGGAACGAGAAGATATCGCTCTAGTGGCATCTGTTGCAGTAATGCACTTGCATTTTTTCACCAAATCCCCGATAGCTACAACATGGCGTACATGGGGACGCACATGTGCACATCAGATGTGGACGCCGTCTTGAATGCACTAAACTGAAACCGGTGTTACCAGTGCTGATGGGCTGTGATCGTAGGGGTACCTTTGGAACGGCGACTCGATAAAAAACGCCCGACATTATCATGGTGCTGCGTCGTGCACAATCGCGTCGCCTCAAGGAGAGGGATATGAAAACGCACGAGATGAAGCATGATCGGGATCGGGAACAAAGTCATGTATCCAAACCTGCATTGATCGAGAGAAGCATCCCTCGACCCTTGACATTGACGTCGATGCCTACCTGCACACGCCCGGCAGCTCCTGTCCACTAATTGTGTTGGATATGGTGAGTATAGATTCGCTCATGGTACAGAGGCAGGCTCGTGCGGCCAAAACCTTTCGATCAACGTGGGTATCCAATACGGCGTTTGATAGAACTGTACAATGGCAGTCGCAAGGGGCAGGAGCAGTATCAGCTTTCACCCAACTTCATCTGTGAATATTGAATCGAGGTGTAACGATCCGATGGCTACCATAAGGGCCCAAGGGAAACGTGGGACGCGTCCACACCGTGACACGCCATCCATCAAATGATATCGATAATCGAAGGCCATATCCTACATCCTCTCCATCAGCCACTCACTCAAACAACGAAAAAAAAAAAATGGCATACTCGAGCAATGCAATCAACGAGTGAATTACGGCCCATATAAATGGGATCCACCTATCCGCGTTCCATCAGACCAAGTTCGCATGGCGTCGGAAATGAGAAAAAGGAAGGAAGAGGGGGACGTACGTCGACATGTAGAACTCCCCGGCTCGATACACGCCCACGAGGACGAAGGCAAGCACGGCCGCACCCACGACCGCGCTGAGGAGGCTGAATCCGAGGAATGTGAAGAGGACGAGCAATGCAAATGTCCACCGAGACCGGCGGGCGTTAACGCGGGGTGGCTTCAACCATTCGTCGACGGGCGGAGGCGAGTTGGATTGAGACTGGGAATGGGAGCGGGAGTGGGAGTGGGAGTGGAGATCCAAGCGCGAGCGTGCAGCAGGGGACACCAGGATAATCGTATCCCCTACATTCCTCGCAGGTGGAAACAGAAAATTGAAAAAGGCATAGATGCCGGCGATGAAATTGAACGGAAGGTGAAAGATCAATGTCCAGTAGAGTGTGAATTTGAAGACGTCTAGGATAGCATAGGTCAGTTCCGAGGCTCATCGGACGTTGAAAGACGTGGGACGTGCCATCGGGATCAGAGAGGTAATGGCCACCTGGTCGAACGGCTGGACCGGAGAACCCGACTTCTGTGGCGGGGCTGTAGAGTGAGGGCCAGGAGATGTTGTTAAAGTAGGCGCCTTCGAACGAGGTCATGTAGCGCAGCTACGACTCAACCTGGCATAAGGGGAGGAGTACTTGGACAACACTCGTACATATAAGTCGTAGTATTATCCCATTTCAGGCAACCTTGTTGAGCATCATCCTCGCGGGAATTTTGAATTCAGAGCTACTAGATATCAGAAAATACAGCGTATCAATCAAACTGAACAATCCTCGAAGGCGGTCTCAACACCTCGCGCGCTAGTGCAAGGTCAACGAATCGGCAAAATCGAAGAAAAAAATCATCCATCATCGTCGACCACCATATCATTTCGCTTTTCCCCAAATCCCGCGTCAGCATTCCGTTTCTCCCAAACATGTTCTCCACCCTCCTCAAGCAGCGGTCGAAATCCATACTTTGGTGTCTCATACCCGTCCACATCCCGTCCATCCTCGTCCAGACGTAGTTCGCTCAACGAGGCACGTGCCGACATTTCACTCAGGCGGATCCCCATCCGAAGCCCATCGGGAGAAGGGAATGCTGCTGGGGTGGATGGGATTGAGAGCGGCGTGGCGGCTTGTGCGGGTGTCGACGGGGTGGAGGTCAATCCAGGCGGCAGTTGCCGGTGTGGTGACGTTGTGAGATCAAACGGCTCGCCGGGTGCTGGCTGCTGCCGTTGGACACCAATGATGCGCAACCGTTCCACCCATCTGCAATGCCAAGGTGACGTGATTACCTCAAAGTTGCGAACAAGGCCACGACTTACGCGTCTGCACGATCCAGACTTTCTTTCACGACACCTGTGACGCCGCGCACCATATCTAAACTCTCTGTTGCGAGCGTCAAAATGTGCTGAGCTGCCCGGGTCGCTGCACTAGCTGTCGGACGGCCCATACTTGCACGCGAAGAGGCCAAAGGTGATGGAGCACGAGACGACACAGGGGTCGCAGATAGAGACCGATCTGGTCCACCGACACTACGCTCTTTGCGATGCCGACCACTTATACCTCGCCGATTGTTGCCTGTACCGCCTGCCGAAGCACCTGCAATCGAGCTCGAACCTGGTGTACCTTCTGGTATACAGTGCGTGGCGCTCGCGCTCGTCGCACTAGCCCAACGTCGAGGGAGGTGGAGAATGAAGCCGCGAACGCGCACACGAGCAGGTTCGGGAAGTGCGCCACCTGCATACTTGCTGACTACGTCTACGACCTGGCGGATGGTATTCACAATGTCTCTGCGAACGTCATGCAGTGTGCGCATATGTGTTGGCGAAACGTAGGCGTCTGATGCCGATAGATCCACGACGAAAGATTGAAGGGAGTCGATAAAGTCGCGGAGAATCAGGATCTGAGAGTCGATGTGCGCCGTGGCGTACTGTGAAACACATTGAGTAAAGTGCACTAGATTGACGTTTCTAGGGCACAAACTTGAAGCCACTGCAAACAATACTTTAACCGTCGCATGCTTTCTTCGCTAACTGCAGCACCGATCCCGCCGGCTTCAAGGAGAACAGTTTGCCATCGACTTCGTGGTATAACTTGCCGATTGGCATATTGATCTGAATGTCCATTGGGATCCTGATATGGTGGCGTCATAGTGCGGTCTTCAGTCGCTGAACGTGGAGGGAGTGAGGGAGAGTGAGGGTCGCAAAATTGTGTATCAGAGACAGCGGACGCTAGATAAAATAAACCATTACAATCATAGGTGATGTCGGATGTCGAGTTATCATTATCGCGAGGCACTTTTGAGAAGCTTGGTGGTTCTCCAAAATCCGGGCATTGGGAAATCGGGCCATCTACTTGCATCTTGTCGTCCGAAGTAGATGCGCGGCGGTATCTCTCGAGCTGTAAGGACAAGATGCCGATGATATAGCGCAAGTGCTTATGCAATGTTGCAAAGACGGACCCTATCGAGTTGCCTACAGGCAAATTCATCCAACTGGTTGACGTCGACGGGTAATCTATCAATGACGGGTCGAGATATATTTTTGACGGAGGACTCCATCATTTCTGCGCCATACTGACACATAACAGCCGATAAGAAACGGGGAGGTGGGCGAGATGGGAGAGAGACGCACTTTGACAACGCGCGAGGTTGCTTTTCCGTGCTCATAGGCTCTCAATGCGGTGCCGACGATCGGTAAACTTGTGACTCTGGATACGAAATCGGGTGGAATAGAGTCTGGTGCTGGTGACGTTGAAGGAGACGAATGGGAGGTGCCGTCGGACGCTAAAGGAGAGAGGGAGGTGTCAATATGGGACGATGGAGAAAAGCAGAGAAACGTACTCAGGGATGGTCTGGTGCCTTTTTTCATATCGCCTAAGGCACGGACGGCGATACGAACGCTTTCGTCTTGGTCGTCGAGGGAGTTCGAGCTCGACGACGCTGAGGACGGTGAGGGCGATTGGCTGGGCATCGTTGGCAGCAAAGATTGTCTGGAGAGAGAGTGGACAATGGGGGTAGCACGTGTTCACACGATTTACTTTTCACGTGTTTGAAAACGCATCGTTCATGGGGTTTACCATAAAAGGTAATCCCCTGAGGATGATGTCACTCGCATTGTCTAGGCTTATGCAGGACCATTCAATTGATTGCACCAAGCTACCCCAATTCCTTATTTCCCACCGCTCTCCTATTCGAACTTATTCCAGCCGCTTTGAGCGATTAATACATTTCCCTACCCACAAATATCCCACCCGCCCGCGCCATTCACAATGCGGCTGGCACTCAGCCTGATCTGCTTCATCTCTTTCTCCATCTCCATCACAAATGGCCGATGTTGACAGAATGTTTCGTAGCGAGCTCGCCGTGTTGGCCGAGCAACCCACAGAGTCCGACCTCTGGGCTCTCCATCCTCGCCCGGCCTCTGCTTTTGACCCCACGTCCGCCGCCCCGTTCGACACCGTCCACGACGATGTAGCCACCCCCCCAGACTGGGACAACGTCTCCCCTTTGGACGCCGACCACACCAGCATCTTCTCGCCCCCTCCAGCCAATCCTCTCCAGCTACCCCCGTCACCTCACCCTTCGGGGCGGTACCCGTCGCGCGGTGACACCGCCCTCGGTCTATTCCCCGATCCGAATTGTCGTCTCGGGGGCCCTGTCACCCCGATCCAGCAGGCTGACCCCCTTCATATTCCTTTTCACCTGCATCATCCCCAGCAGACTGTACACCTCTCCGATGTCTCCCTGAGCATCACCTCCCTCGCGTCCATGGCCATGCCACTTTCCCCCGGCCCATCGGTCCAAATACCAATGTCTGCTTCGTCGTCGGGCACACGCCTCAGCGACTCCCCAACAGACTCACACGTTCTGACGGACCCCTCCTCAGAAGACATGGACAGCGACGATTTCGAGCTCACCTACCCTTCTGATTCCGAGTTCCTCCCTTCCTCTGTCAGCATCAACCCAGCCACCCTCTATGCGGCAACCATGGACTCACACACTACGTCTTCCGTCCGCCCATCCCGTCGCGCATCACGCGCCATGACCAATATCCCCGTCCCGATTCCCAATCTCACCAAGAAGTCGAGGGGGCGCAAAGTCCCGACATCTAACGGAGATCCGATATACACCGCCAGCAAGGACAAGACGAAAAAGGGTGTACGAACGTATACCTGCCACGCGGATGGATGTGGAAAGTGTTTTGTGAGGGGGGAACATCTCAAACGACACATCCGGTCTATTCATACCGATGAAAAACGTGGGTGGGACCTGTGTCGTTTTCTTCTGCATGTGTCCTCGTCGTTCACTTACTCACCTTTTCTTTTTGAAGCATGGATATGCACTTTCGAGAATTGCAGTCGAGCGTTTAGCAGGCGGGACAACCTGAACCAACACTTGCGCATCCACAAGCTGCAGGACGCTGACGATTGATGTGATGCGTTGTGAGGGAGTATGCACGTACACATGCATTTTATCATTATTTCATCATATTCCGTGCGTCTTTGACAATTGCATTTTTTGGGGTTTGTGGGCAATCCGGGTCTGTCGGATGGGCATGACATGGGAACATGTATTTGGAGGTGCATGTGAGTGAAATCCGTAGGGAAGCATAGCGAATGGGTAAAAAAAGAGTACACTCGATGATGATCCCATAACTTCCTCGCATCCCTCCCGGCGACAAACACGCGGTTTTGACCGTTTCATCGTCAAACATCCTCGACGTGCTCATGCCTCGCTCGGTTTCCTAACGCGCTTCTTGGCGACGGTGTTTTCTCTACTCGCGTCATTGAAAATCAAAACCTCCGTGTGCACGCAGTGTGCTCACCTGAACCCGTTCTTGAACCGCCTCGACACGTCCTTGAGGTACCGCATACGACCCGTCCCGGTCGTCTTTCGGCGCTTGGCCTTCAATCCCCACTCGTACGAGCGAAGTCTGGCAGATGGGTAACCGCACTGCCCACATGCTGTTTTTATTTATTTTGTTATCGATCCGCAGGAAATGGGAGTGAGGACGCGAGGACCCACTCTTGTGTTGCCTGTGAAAGGCCCGATTGCCACAACGCCGGCAGAGCGTGTGGGTCTTGGTGTGGCGCTTACTGTCGAGGTCATGCACCAAAAGGTAAGAAAGAGAGAGAACGCAAGATGAGCAGATGGAGTTCGGGAGTATACAAAGAAAACCTACCCAAAGGACGAAGTACCTGATCACCGCGCCCGAAAAAAGAGAAGAAGAGAGGTAGGAGACGCAACCAAAACCACGTTCCTGTCAGCGGTCCGGCAGTACGAACGTGGTTGGAACAAACCTTTTGTCTGTCAAGAGAGAAAGGGTGGTCAGATTTCGATGTGAACGACGTCGATCCAAGTAAAGACGGTCCCGTCTACGTTCCCAAGACATTCCCGTCATCCAACTGATCTTGGACACATCCACCCGACATCCGCCTCACCCATCCTTCTTCCGTATCAAATGGGAAACATAGGGGCACAGTAAGCATATCCAAATGGTATAATTACTCACCATGTTGTCGTTTTCTTGAGGATTTGTGTTGGAGGTGGTGCCGGTGTGCGCTTCGTCGAAGGCTTGTTCAGGGCCCCCAGGCTAATACCGTGGGAACATTTCAATGTCACGTGCTCCCTAAAAGGGATATGGCCGTCTCGAGGTTCTGAATCTCAAGGATACCAATAGTACAGCAATGAAATCAATTTAGCAGTATAGACCCAGAGACACTATTCCAAGAGCACAGAAGAAACCAGTTATGGCAGCACCGGTACATGGACTTGATCGCTCACTATCCCCGGAGGCGGGTACCCTGATGGATACACAAACCCAGGTGGAGCTGGCATATATCCTTGTGGGTACATCACTCCCCACTGTCCTGGCGCGCCCGCACTGCCCAACCCTACCATACGTCCCTCCCCACCTACACCATCCCACAACGCCGCCGTCGACTGCTTCGCCCACATATCCCAGTGGGACCAATACTCCGGCCGTTCTACCACCTCTGGCCTCGAATTATACCATGATGGTTCCGCACCTTGCCTCACCCTCCTCCGCATCAGACTCCGCGGGTTCATCTCTGGAATGTACTCGTCCGCGATCCGGGCATCCGATACCCACGGGAGATCATCCAACCCGGCGATGAAGCGGCGAACACGGGCCACGGTGGAGGAGAGAGAGCCTTTGGAGGTCGAGGGCGAGTCAAGGGCTTCACCACTGGTGGGGAACTTGGGCTCGGCTACGGGGAATGCGAGCGTGGAGCGGAGCAGTGGGCGAACGGGGACCGGTTCGTGGAGAGTCTGGGAGCCTTCCTCTACGGGAGATGCAACAGGCTCTCGCCCTCTGACCGAAAAATTTTGTGGCACGGCCAAGGCAGGTGACGGCATGCGTACAGACCGGATCGAGTTGGGGAGAGGGGAGGGTGGGATGGAGGGCGAGATGACCGTGATGGGGGGCGGGATCTCTACGGGGGGCGCGAGCACAGGCGACACACGCAGAGGATTGGGGATGACGGCGGGTGTGGCGCCGAGATTCGTCGGTCGCACATAGGGCGAGGCGTACGGCATGGCGCTGTACTGCTCGTCCGTGCTCGGAGTCGCTTCGCTCGGCGCACTCAGTGGAACTGGCATTTCCACCCTCTGGCTCTCGTACGAACTTGTTCTCGGGATATATGGGGTGGATTGGAACCCAGATAGCTTCTTCAGACCCTTCCAAACTGACTTAATAAAACCTACGCCGCCACCCTGGCGTTGAGGTTGATATGTATACGGGTCCATGATACCGTCCTGCGTGTATAGATCGTCCACTGCCATGTGCTCTCCGACCGTCGGTGCAGGACTAGGGGGAACAACGCTCGGTGGACGGTACGCGGGGGAGGATGGTACCTGCGGGGGAGGTATCCATGGCGTCGGAGGTGCATGGAGCGTGTGTGGTGTCGGGTCGGGGGAAGAGATCCATGTCACGTCTCTGACGCGGGGTGTTTGGTGCACGGAGCGGCTGTAGCGGTTTCGGCGCGGTGAGTGTGTGGAGTTGCGGCGGTATAAATCATTGTCATCGTTGTTGGTGTACGTCTCTGGAACGTGCACGCCGCGTGGAGAGGGATAGTCCATGGATCGAGATCCCATTGGATGTCCGATGAGTCTGTAGTGATCGTTCCAGATAAGATGAGGTGAATGTTGGGCTTTGGGGGTTTGCTGGGGACCTCCCGTGCTATGAGGATGAAAAGTTCAAGAGAAAAAGCGACATGGTCATCGGATGGAGCTTGAGAGTCACTTATAATACTAATTGGCATCGCTTGTACATAACAAGTGTTTGTTACTCGTTTAGGCATCACCTTGCTGGGGGCAAGGTCATATGATGCGGGTTTCGTCTGCCAATAATCAACCCCAGTGAAAACTCGCTATTCTCAGTTCGGTTTATTTGTGTCTGTGCGTGACCGGTCATAAACCCGACGAAATATCTATGACCGAATGTGTCCATTTCTGTAATGCATAATGATTTTGGCAATGACATGTACCGACTCCAAGTCACTGTCGGCGTGATCCGCGCATATAGCTATGAGGGGCCGGACTGGACAAAAATAAATAATCTAGTTTCCACTGAAATGTTTTTTGCATTACAGTAAAAAAATGGATTTCGGAAAAGACAAACCAATAAAGAAGCATTGCGAACAAAAATCAAGACAAAACTTTGTTTTCGCACCGTACAAATGTAATCAGAAAATGTTGTGTCAAAAAAGAAGAGTCGGATTAGATTGGCCTGGTAGTCACGTGATTTATTATGTCATCATTTTTTAAGAAGAAAGGGTCGATTGGTCGACCAATCGACCTATAATTCGAACTCCGCTCGGCTGTGACCGAGCGACCATTCGGTGTCAGGTGATGTGCATGGATGGCTGTGCTTTGAGGAGGGAAATATGGCTAAGGTCAAAATTATGTTGTGTATGACAAATGGCTTAGTAATCTACCCCTTGGATGGTTCACTGGGTTCCGACAGGCTACCCCTTCCGAGCCCCTCGGCTCGCCTACCGGCTCGCGACCCCTGTACATGACCAATCTGCTGGGAAGTCGGCCCGGAAGATTATGTGATTGATTGTACCATCATCTTCTCAAATCTCGAAGCCTACAACAAAGCACATTAGCAGATTGATAAGATAGCAATCCATGGCCAAAGTTTCAATGCACATCAACAACTTGCCTTGTGCCAGTCCTACCTGACCCAATTGTGGCCTATCCAAGGCCAGGGGGGCCGAGCACAGCTCGCTTCACTCGCTGTGCAAGGGGGATATGTGTGGGATGGGTTGCCAGATAGGTAATAGGCGTTGCGCTACCTCAGTGCAATCATCACCTATTTCATCGGGTGACTCATCAGACCTCTGGTGAACAGGGAAAAGAATTTCATGCCAAACTGACCTGTTATATAGGTGTAGTTAGACGCACGGACCAGTATTAGCTAACGTAAGAGAGCGGAGATAGACGTAGCAGAAATTAATGTCGGATCTTTCCGCAATGTAACAGTGTGAGAGAATTCTCATGCCGGGTATTTGGGTGTTTCACCTGCACTGGGTATTCCTATTCTTCTTACCCACAGTTTATGGCCCATGAACCAGAGTGCGACCTCCCTTTCGGTGCACTCGAGCACATAATCCCTCGTGCTGTTTTAGTGAACACGTATACTGTTATAATAATGAATATTTTCAAACTTTTTATTGCATTTAACCTTCACTTTCCAAATCACGTGACCAGTGCACGTGACCGTGAGAAACAATCACCTGACCCAGGTCTAGACTTAGTCACGTGACATGCCTCATCCTTTTAATCTCCGTCATATTCACACCTTATCTATTCCCACGTTCATCTCCATTAATACCACTCACACACATGCTTCTTTACTCTATCCTTATGTAGTAATCTCTCTCACGCACAGCCTGGTCCGTGCGCCTTCCCGTAACATATATAAAGTAGACACTTTGACGACTGGATCCCCAGTCTAATCCACTTTGTTCACTACCAACAGTCATTGCCTTGGCCTCTGGTCATTGTAGGCTGGTATTGTTCGGACGCGACCCACATACCCTCTTCACTGAGCCAGGACCTGTGTAGCCTGCGAGACATAAGATCTGAGCCGTGTGCTGTGTAGTGATTCCCACTCACAACACTTGGATTAGACTGTCATACACACCGCTCGGATCTCAGAGCTAAGGGAACGTCTCTAGTTATCACCACTTGACGGTGACGAGTAAAGCACTCGCTAAGCGCTGTTCACATACGGTCGTCCGCCGTACAAATTAGGATAAAGTTGCTTCTGGGCATAGTGCACTAGCCCCCGTTATCAGTTGAGGTCTAACTGTTCGTGTGGTACTACGCTGGTGTACCCAGGTTCTTGTGATTACCTGTAACGTCACATCAGAGCGATAGTCAGGATCATCACGATTCTTCCTGACGTGCTCGCCAGCCCGATTTTAGGAAAAAGTCTTTGAGAGTTTTTGTCCCAGGTCACTGCGGTCACCAGGACACGTTTTTTTTTAATCGACACCGACGTAGGCTTCCCCAGAGTGTGGTTGGAAGATACCATACAGTAAGGAGCTGAAAGAAGAGCAGTCAAGATTCCTGCCCAACGAAGAAAGAAGGTCTACTGGGCCAACCCAGAGAAAAAACACTATACATATTTCGGCTCCACCTTTGCCATCTACGGCATACAACACTTCCGCCCCTACCTTCATCCAAAAACCTCCCTCTGCCCTAATTCCCGTTACCCCGCCCCCAAGAAAAAATAATGTCGGGACCAGTAGATCTCGACGACCTCGTCCAGCAGTTGGCCGCGCTGAACGTTGACAAAGACAAGGCCAACGTCACCAAGAAGATCGCCAACCCAGAGAAATGGGACAGTGACCGGGCCACCTTCCGTCTATGGTGGATAAGGCTACAACTGTGGGTGGACGCCCAGTCGTGGAAATCGGACAAGTTGCGCTGCGTGGCTGTCCTGTCCAGGTTAGAGAAAAAGGCCGAGGGGTTTGCCCAGATCACTCTCGAAAAATACTATGACGCTGAGTTTGACGATGTCAAAAATGCTCAGGGCATCATCACTGGGCAGAAAGGGGAGTCGGCCTGGCCCTCATGGGTCGCCCTCCAAAAAAAAATTCAGTCTTATTTTAGGATCGACATATTGGCCCACGAGTTGTTAAGGAAACTCGAGGCCCTAAGGCAGAACGGGCACCCAATTGACCTGTTCATTCAAAGGTTTGAGGTGCTGAAGAGGGAGGCGAACATCGAGGACTACCACGCCTTGACCCTCATCAAGAAAGCCGTAGACTTTAAAATCTACGAGCAGGCGCAACTCAACCCGAGTACCCTCATGCTGGACTAGGAGGATATTGTCAAGGAATATCAGAGGATCGGGCGATCCTTCGAACAAATGCAGGTCGAAAGGGGACCTCCAGCTAACGCCTGATTCCAGCCTCGGCAACCTTCGCGTCCTTAGTACCCTCCTCCCCCGCCGACCCATCTCCCCCCCCGCAGCAACGACGGCCGATGTTTACGCCATATGGAACCCAACCCGGTCGAGGAGTACCAATGGAGATAGGTGCGCAGCAGGCTGCACCAGCTCCTCAACCCGATACAAGGACATGTTTCTTGTGTGGCTTGGCAGGCCACATTAAGCCCGACTGTCCAAAGAACCCGTACCGCTGCCCTCCCCGTCCCCCCCAACAACACACCCAGTACGTCTGGGATTACGACCAAGGCACTTATGTGCAAATGGCAGAAAATGAGTATGCCGGTTTTTATCAAGGCGCCCAAACAGCGCAGCATTTCGCGGGTCGTCCGCTCCCCCTTCCCCCGGTTACTGCACCGGTACCGCAAGCAGAACATCGCGCCTTCATCTCGGAGGAGGCCGAAGCCTTTTACAAGGACAAATTTGAAACCGAGGCCAAACACCGAGCGGCC
>JBBPSM010000388.1:0-13713 GCA_038093595.1 Butyriboletus regius
GGGGATTTCTCTTAGGACCTCTTCTTGGGCAGATTTTCATAGGGGGCATGTAATTTGGGCAAGACCTTCTGTTTGTGGGCAGTTATGGTATTTTTGTGCAATCTCAGCCATTTCAGTTGATTTATTCATCATTTTGTTGGTTTCTGGGTGTATGAGTTGATATATCAAGTCTCTTGGTTTTTTTGAGGAGCTTATTTTACACCAGTATTTATTTATTTTTTCTTCCTGTAAGTGCTATTGTGCTTGGATTCTCATGTGCAAATTTTTGTGTCGTTTTTTTTCTAGGTGGTCTAGTTCTTTTTTGAGTTTTATTGTATGAATTTGTGTGTTTTCAGTGGTGTTGATTGGTTCCTCTCTGTTGTTATGTTTTATCTCATTTTTTATGGAGTCAATTCAATATTGTATTTTAGCCAGTTGTATTTTCGCTGTGGCTTTTGCTTTTGTACTTATCTGTGTTTTGAAGTTTTCCCATAGGTGTTTGTTGTGAGAATAGGTGTGAAGCTCTGACTGGGGCACTGAGTGGTGACAGTGGGCAGTGACCTGGACCAGGTGATACGCAATAGAGAGCGTCCATTGAGTCCCTGGTCCATATATACAGTGTGCTTATCTACAACACATGTACAATACTGTTATCTACCAATGGCATGGTGATCTACCTATGAACAGCCTCTATTCAACAGCATTGTATGTTGTTCGTTAGTTGGTCTTCTGGTAGGGAATTAATATCCTTTTGTAATTGTATTCCGAGATTTGTTATTTCTTTCATGAGGGTTGTATCATTTATGAGACCTAGCGGCCATGTCCATCTATCTTTACCTATGTGTGGGGTTTGGGGCATCACGAGGACCATGATAGCATTGCATGGCCGGAGGGTAGTCCCAAAATAATACCAAATAGATAGCAATTGGTACTAGTTGATCTTGGTATAGCAAACCATATCACAACCTACATTAAAGAGAAGTTTACATCTAACCTACCATGAGGCCAAGATGTGATCGGGAAATCAGGAGATACGAGGCTATGCACAAGAGAGCATAGCCAAGGAGGAATGGTCCAAAGGAATATGAAATAGGAAAGGAAAGGTCCATACCACTGCCTTGCGCAGCCATGATGGCAGTGGTCACTGCTACACTGCCTAGAAGGCGGTGTCATCCAGTGCTGAAGTCTGAGGATTGCCGTTCCAGGGAAAGATGCCGGAGTCAAAGAGTAAGTTGTCCCAGAGCCCAGGGGAGAGTGGGGGCATTGGTAGGGAAAAAGGTAGTGTCTCCTCTACAACTGTAACAATGAGCTCATCAAAGCCGCTCGGAAGCACAATGTTGTGTGCTTCATTGAGCACCACAAATAGTTCGACCCCGTTTACAGTGATGCCAAAGCAAAAGCACAGGCACTTGGAGAATTCAACTTTTTCAGTGCATGAATGAGCCAACCAAAGACTCAGCTGGAGATGTTCAAGACATGGGCTGGTGAAGACTCAGATATCAAGTGAATGGTCATTGAAATTACTGACGTCATTCCTCATCCAATCCATTTCTAGCTACTATCTTTCTTCGCACCATGTTGGATCTTGCAAGATAAAGCCATGCTGACTCGCATCGTTGTGAGTGCTGCTACCAGTATAGCTACAGGGAACCCTACAACTGTGTACCACAGACAGATGACACTATAACTCTCCTAGCTGATTGGCAATCCCTTACCAGCCCAAAACACAAGGGGACTGTGGCGTATACTGCATCTTGGACTGCACCTCTGAAAGCAGGGATTCATTTGGCTCAATACTGGTACCATATGGGAGGAAAAGTGGGTATGATGATGCTCTATATGTCTATTGTTGTACATTTTAGGGGGATATCAACGTCAGGGCGACTACCTCTGTAGTTGTCATCTGAACCTTTCAGTTGATGATGGATAGCAAAGACGCGATGGTACTTTGCAGTTTAAAACCTTGATCTTTTGTTACGCCGACTCAGCATGCATAACAAGTGACATGACTGTGTTCCATTCCCAACCACAGGCAATGTGGTCAAACACATCTCTTCCTCTATACAGGCAAAACCTAGTCTAGGATGGAGGGTCCTAGCACTCTAATGCCAGAGGGATCGACAGAACCTAGCCTAGGCACAAAGGGTCCTAGCGCTCTAATGTCAATGACAATGCTCTTGTGGCAAACTGCCCCGACGGTGTCAGCATTCTGCAGACAAGCAGCAAAAAGGGGCGCTGATGATCAAGAAGATCAGAAGCGCAATGGTGGAGATGACTTCCAACTCTAAGCGGGTGAGGTGGTAGAGTGAAGCGAGCGGAACAGATGATTACACAGTATATTGTGTAGATCAAGGTTAGAATTTACATGGGGTAAGAAGCCTTCTATATATAGGATTTTAGGTAGTTTAGGGGAGGCTTCCTGAGACCATAAATAGGTATGTTTACATAGGGCTGAGATGGGATCAGGGAATTGGGAGATACGAGGCTATGCGTGAGAGAGCATAGCTGAGGAGGAATGGTCCGAAAGAGATATGAAATAGAGAAAGGAAAGATCTGCACCACTGCCTTGTGCAGCCATGATGGCAGTGGCCATTGCCTCTATACTGCCTAGAAGGTAGTGTTGTCCAGTGCCGGAGTGGGGAGATTGCTGTCCCATGGGAGATTGCCATTTCATGGGAGATTGCCGTCCCATGGGAGATTGCCGGTGTCGAAGAATAGGTCATCCCAGAGACCCAGGGAGAGGGGTGGAGTGGGTAGGGAAAAAGGTAAGGCCCCCTCATTATCTGTAACACCTTCAAAGATCCTTCAGATGTACATATACCAATTGTATATTGTGGGTGCTTGAACATACAGATGGACAATGTGCTACTGATTGACATGATGTGACTATATGGCCATTAAACTAGCACCTAGATGGGCCAATTACTAGGTTGAGCACATTGGACATCCAGCTTGTGGTAACATGGATCCAGTGCAAGATCATTTGATCTAAGAAAAAATCATACTTGTCAACTAACATCTCCCTGCATATCACATGATACCCTCCAATCCATACATTGGTCTCCTCAGCGATTGATGAGTTGAAATACCAAATCTGGTCATCCTCATTGATCAGCTCTGGAAAGGCAGCGGGATTGCAGTTTTCCTGGCAAAAGACATGGGTCTCTTTGTGCTTTGACTTGAATGGAACATGTCCATAGTAAGCCCAATTGTATTGAAGTACAGGTCCAATTTGATGTGTTGAGCAAGGAAGCAATTGTTGTCAAAAAAAAAGGTGGTCAGGTTTGATTACCTCCATTCAAAATATATGCTTGATAAATTCCTGGCAATGGTATATGTGATCAGTGGGGCATGTGTGGTATTAAAGAGAGAGTGACTTACAGCTACACTAGCAACACCTTTGGCACCAAACATGGTGTTGTGTCCAAGTATAATTCCATATGGGACAACTGCAAGTTGTTCATTGTGGGTTCGCACATGGATGAATTTGGCACATAACTTTGTGTGGGTGGTGGCATGTGGAGCAGATGAATACAGGTCTGATTGAGTAACATGACCAGTTGGATCAATATCGAAGACGTCCTCCTCATTGACTACAGTGAGCTGAGATAGTGCTCTGGAATTTATGGAGTGGCTGGATAGATAGGCATTGTAAGCACATTGAAGGCACTTGTGGAGCTGGAAGCATGACTGGCCTCTGTCCTGGTGGTGCAACTCAACACCATGGTGTGCCAGGTCAGTGCAGGTAAGCCGACCAGACACCACCTGCTGGTTGCAACCAACAACTACACAAACACTTTCAAGGTTGGCATAAGTCAGACAGAAGTGGTCTTGGTGATTGTTCAATGGAACTTTGCAGTTGTGTACCCCATAGCAAGGGTGGCCAATACAAACACCATCAGTGATGACAACCGAGCATTTGCAATCAACTACAATTACATATTAATTACAGCCTGCTATGTGTTTGAGTTAGAGGTATGCACCTTTGCCATCAGAACCATAGAACCAGCGTGTACACTTGTCACAGAAGTGAGTTAGCTCTGGCTGGCCCTCAATATGCATACACTCGTTGCATGTCTGAAGAAGCTTGGTAAGACGGTCCTTCTGGTTCCCAGTGTGCTTGATGATAAGATACTCATGCTGCTCAGTCACATCTTCAAGTAAACAATAAAGTAGGAATGTGAACCATACATGCTCAGATGAAACAGTCAATCCAAAGGACCATTTTGGTGGGGGTTCACTGGCCTTGGCCATTGAGGTGTTATAAAAATTGGCACAGGCCATGGCAGAAATCCTTTGATGAATTGAATTAGTTAGCTAATGGGAATCAACAAAAATGCACATACCAGTTGTTCATCAAGCTCATCCACATTTCAATGACTTGCCACTTGACAAATTGGTGCTCGCTAATGTTACGAACTCATTTTCATTTATTCTGTTTTGCATCACGTGACCGTGTGAACGTCACATGACTAATCATGTGATCCCTCTAGACTGGTCTATTCCTTCAGACTTCTTGGCCGCTCTAACACCCTTATCTTTAATTTCTGTCAAAGTCTAGAACGACCTAGACCCATGACATCATTACTTATCTATGATATCATACCCTAGACCCTACTGTACCTGACGCACAAACCAGTAGTCAATATGTACAAACACCATGTAACAGTATATAAGATCAAATGCCAATGCCCCAAGAACTCTAGTCAAGTTCTTGTTGGATTTCCCCATCATCCTCTTTTCTCTAAAGCAAGCCTAGTCATTGTGCAGATCAAGTCCTTTCTTCGGATTTGGGTTGGCAACATTAGAACTTGACTGTCATCACCGAAACTACTCTCTCTGCACATCGTTACATGCAGCCCCTAGCGTTAAAGGGATATAGCCGGACCCCAGGCTTAAGGGGACTAGTTCTACATTCTATACCACCACTTGGCACTTCTCGTCTTTTATGTACACCGGCGCACTAGAGCGTCTGAAGGGTGTTAGCTGTCTAGGGCACACCAGGGGTACCCTTGAGCGGGTTGAACACGTTTAAAAACTGCCCCAAACCTCCTTCTTCTTCTTTTGAGAATATGTTCCCGTGTCCACGTGAGGCACATTATACATTTTTACATATGAAGTATCTACGGTTACATCGGAAAGGCTATTGGCCCGAGTAACACTACAAACAGTTTTAGCAACACTCAGATCGTAGATCTTCGAGTGGGCCGTTTTCAAGTTTATGAACTACAACATGTACGTGAAGTACAAATACATCAAAGAGCCTCTCCTCTTCCAAAGAACCCCCTCGGTGGACCCCAACGACATCCCCGAGTTAGTCTATCCCGAGATCAAGGAAGAAGAACTCGACATTTCTTTTCTTCTCAATGACAACATCTACGAGGACCTACCAGAACCTGGTCCATTACCTTATGTATGAAACCCCACATCTCCCCTTCACGTGTTCACCGTTCCACAAGACCCAGAACTTGAACAACAATTAAACAACGCTGTCCGACAATTGGGGCCTGAGAGGATTAACTGATCCTTATGACCAAGACACCATCACCAAAGCTGCCCGCCATGGCAACAACTGAAGAATTGGCAAACCTCATTGCCGGCCTGCAGGCCACAATAATGCAGCTCCAACAAGACGTCAGGAGTGCCCAGTCAAGGGCAAGGGACACAGAAGTGGCTGCAGCGCAACCTTGCGCTGAGGTCAAAATATCCAAGAAAGTCGAAGTCTGTCCTGACCCAGGCATGTACAACAGCTCTTATGAAAAGTTTAACAAATGGTGGGTCAAAATTGGAGTGTACCTTGAAATCAACAAGGAGACCTTTACCTCCAACAAGGACAAATGCATTACCGTGTGGACACGCATCGGCACCAAGGAAGGTCGCGACAAGAACTGAGCAGGCAGCTGGGCCCGAAACCAGCTGCAAAAATACTTAGGGGTCAACAAACATCTCTGGCCCAATGCAATGGACTTGGCAAAAGGAGTCAAGGCCTGCTTCCTCCCCAGTCTAGAAATAGACCAAGCGCTTGCAAAACTCACCGAGCTCAAGCAAGGTCCATGTGAGAGGACTGAAGATTATCTCACAAAATGGATCTCCCTATATGAAAGGGCGCATGCTGGAGACCCCATGGGAATACTTCCTGGAAAGGAATACCCGTGAAGAGATCATTCACCTGATCTTCCAAAATGGCGAAAGAGAAACGACGGTGGAGGCCTACGTAAAAGTGATCAAAACGTACGGCAACAACATTGAAGCCTTCGCTATGAGAGGCAACCAGGGACGTGTCTGGCAAAATGCGCGAAATCAAGGACAAGCTGCCTCTTCATTGGGCGCAAAGACATACGGTGGACAAGGCGAACCTATGGACATTGATGCGGTCCAAAAAGGCAAGTGCTTCAACTGCCAAGGCCCGCACCTGGCTAAAGCATGCCCAAGACTCAAGAAGGAATGCGCCAAGTGCAAGTTCCTTGGGGGAGGGCATAGCCGAAGGTGCTCGAAGTATTGCAGTGTCCGAGCTGCTTCGACTGGAGATTGGGACAAATCGGATTTGGGCGGAAGCCCTAAGGAGGATTTGAGAATCTGATCCCTAGAAGAGATGGACTTTGAGGCCATGAATGTTACGGTTAGTGAGGGGGTATTACCTTTTTCGCTACCAACACCACCCCTCACTCCGGGTCTATGGGACGACCTCCTCTTCGACTCCAGCGATCTACTCTGGAACGGCAATCTCCTCACCCCAGCACTGGACGACACAGCCTTCTAGGCTGTGTAGGGCAATGGCCACTGCCATCATGGTTGCGCAAGGCAGTGGCACGGATCTCTCCTTTTATTTCATATTACTTACGGACCATTCCTTCTCGGCTATGCTCTCTCGTGCATAGCCTCGTATTTCCAATTATCCCCGATCCCATCTTGGCCGCTTACAGTATGCCTATTTATGGTCTCAGGAAGCCTCCCCTAAATTACCCAAAACCCTATATATAGAAGGCTTCCATTTCCATGTAAACTCTAACCTTGATCTACACAATATACCGTGTAATCACCCATTCTGCTCGCTTTGCTCTACTGCCTCACCCACTTAAGAGTTGGAAGTCATCTCCGCCGTTGCGCTTCTGATCTTCCTGATCATCAGCGCCCCTTTTTGCTGCCTGTCTGCAGAACGCCGACACTGTCGGGGCAGTTCGCCACAGGAGTATCGTCATCAACACTAGAGCGCTAGGACCCCTTGTGTCCTAGGCTAGGTTCTGTCGATCCCTCTGCTGTTAGAGTGCTAGGGCTCTCCACCCTAGACTAGGTTTTAGCCGTATAGAGGAAGAGACGTGTTCGACCACATCACCTGTGGTTGGGAACGGAACACGGTCGTGTCACTTGTCACGTGCGCTGAGTCGACGTAACAATGAAGGCCTTCTTCTACGATATAAAAGACTCGGAAAAAGGCAAAGGCAATTGAGTGAACTGGATGCTCGGTTGCCGAAGCCAGCGGACAAACGGCCTGATGCAGTGCTCGGCCAAAATCGATATACATATTTAGAAGTAGAATACGGACAAGAAGAACAGGACTTCTTCGATACGAAATCAGATGTATCTACCTCTTCTACCGAAACCGGGACTCACAAAGTGAGCTTGCTGCACAGGAATGCAGGCTTAATTCAGTTTTTAATAAAAACAAAAAAATGACGTCAGAAACCCCAGAATGGATCCTTATGCGGTCCATAAACCAAAAGCTCAAGATCTGTCTAGAGATTGACGTCACGCCATCTATGGATAAAAAGAAGCGCACGAGAACCAAGGCACTCCTAGACAGTGGAGCAAACAGAACCTTTGTCGACCGAAAGTGGATTGCCACCCACAAGATTCCCATAAAGGAACTCACTCGTCCAATTCCGGTCTACAATGTTGACAGAACAAAGAATTCAGCAGGAAGCATTACCCATAATGCCGAAATACTTGTAGACTACAAAGGACACCGAGAAATAATGACAGCAGAAGTTACAGATCTTGGCAAAAATCCAATTATTTTAGGATACACCTGGTTGATGAAACACAATCCAAGCATAAACTGGCAGACGGGTGACGTCAGTTTAACCAGGTGCCCATGATCCTGTAAATTATTATCCTATGAATCAGTGTTCCTTAGATTCCTGGAGGAAAAGGAACTTAACGATATGCCCTACGTCTATCAACGACTCAAGGCTCTGGATAAGCCAACGGAGAAAAAGGAACCTACGGTAGAGGAGATGGTACCAAAATGTTATCACAAATACCTCGATACGTTCACCAAGAAAAGCGCAGAACATACGCCACTCCGAAAACCATGGGATCATGCAATCGAAATGAAGGAAGGGTTTCAACCTAAAAAGGGTCGACTAATTCCCCTTTCCCCTATGGAGCAAAGACGAAGTCTCCACCTTCATCGATGATCAGCTCGCAAAAGGGTATATTAGACCCTCTAAATCTCCACAAACGTCACTGGTATTCTTCATACCTAAAAAGGACAATAAGAAACGGATAGTACAAGATTACCGATATTTAAACAAGGGCACAATAAAGAACAATTACCCCCTACCGCTGATCACACAGCTTGTTGACAAGCTCAAAGGGGCTACCTTATTTACAAAAATGGACCTACGCTGGGTATACAACAACATAAGAATAAAAGAAGAAGACAAATGGAAAGCAGCCTTCGTCTGTCACAGAGGAGCCTTCGAACCTCTCGTAATGTACTTCGGACTTTGCAATTCCCCGGCTACGTTTCAAACGATGATGAACAATATCTTCCACGATCTGCAAGCAGTCGTAATCGTTTACATCGACGATATCCTTGTTTTCACGGACAATAACGAGAAGAAGTACGACGAAATCGTCCTCGAAGTGTTACAAAGGCTAAAGGAAAATGAC
Organism: Butyriboletus regius; assembly: GCA_038093595.1. Classification (NCBI taxonomy): domain Eukaryota; kingdom Fungi; phylum Basidiomycota; class Agaricomycetes; order Boletales; family Boletaceae; genus Butyriboletus; species Butyriboletus regius. The sequence continues at coordinate 8,875 of JBBPSM010000388.1, forward strand.
CTATACCTTAAGCCCGAAAAATGCTTCTTCAAAGTACCCAAAGTAGACTTCCTGGGAATGGTCATATTGGCTGATGGAGTCGAAATGGAGAAAGAGAAAACAGACGCTATCCAAGCTTGGCCAACGCCTAAAAACGTAAAAGAAGTTAGAAGCTTCCTTGGCCTCGCAAACTTTTACTGTCGCTTCATAAAGGACTTTTCTATTAAATCCAGGCCATTGAACGACCTAACAAAGAAAGACATGAAATGGACATGGATCCAAAAAGAACAATTAGCATTTGACATGCTAAAGAAAGCATTCACTATGGCACCAATACTCGCCTATCTGGATAACGACAAAACGTTTAGGCTTGAGTGTGATACATCAGACTTTGCAACAGGTGCCATACTATCTATAGAAAAAGAAGGAAAGTGGCATCCCATAGCTTTCTCCTCCCATAGCATGTCGCCGGAGCAAAGAAACTACACAACCGCCGACAAAGAAATGCTGGCCATAATCCTTGCTCTGGAGCAATGGAGACACTATTTAGAAGGAACGAAAGACCAATTTGAGATATGGTCAGACCATGCAAACCTTCAATATTTTATGAAGTCACAAGATCTGAACCGGAGACAAGCCAGATGGGCTCAATATCTCATGCGGTTTAATTATCTATTAGTAAAGAAGCCTGGTGCCCAAATGGGGAAAGCCAACGCCCTCTCCCGACGCGAAGACCACACGCTCAGAATTGAGAACAATAACAAGGGCGTCACAGTAATACCTGAATCACATGTTCGCAGGACAAACGAAGTAATCAATATAAAAGGGGAAGAAGAAAAGATAATGGAGGCAGTCTGGAACGCCCAATCTAAGTTAAAAGAAGGCGAACCAAAAGGTTCCACCTTATCAGACGAAGGGCTGGTCCTTCTAGAAAAGAAAATCTATGTACCTGAGGAAAAGGAACTCCATCAGGACATTATAACATTATACCATGATTCCACCTTGGCTGGACACGGTGGCGCAGAGAAGACTCACGAGTTAGTCTCACGCTAAAGACTATTGTTCCCGATGTGAAAGATGCGCTCGGATGAAATCATCGAATGCCGCCCCGGCCAGCAAATTACTTCCTAACCCTATTCCAGAAGGTTCCTGGCAGGACATCTCTGCAGACTTTACTACGGATCTTCCCACGTCCAACAGATACGACACCATTCTCATGGTAGTAGATTGTTTCTCTAAAGAAGCCGTATTTATTCCAACAACTAAAACTATTATGTCACTTGGCACGGCAAAACTATACCGTGACCATGTCTGGAAAACCCACAGACTCCCACGTTCTATTATATCCGATCACGGACCCCAGTTTTCTGCACAAGTAATGAAAGATCTGGCCAAGATGCTACAGATCAACCTGAAAATGTCCACGGCATTCCACCCCCAAACCAATGGACAAACAGAAAGAGTTAACCGAGATCTCCAGCAGTATCTCCACCTTTTTACGGCAGAAAAGCAGAACCAATGGGCCGATTGGCTCACGCTGGCGCAATTTTCTTATAATAACAAGGTTCACTCGGCTACTGGCAAGTCCCCATTCGAAATCACTCGTTCCTACACACCACAAATGGGTATAGAACCACTTGACATTAAGGCTCCGGCAGCCTTGGACTTCTCACACGACTTTGCTCAAACGCTAGAGCAAGTCAAAGAAAATCTAGAAAAAGCCAAAAACAGGATGAAAGTGTCTGCTGATAAGAAACGAAGCGACGCTCCTATTTATCAGCCGAAAGAAAAGGTTTGGTTATCAATGGAACATCTTAACCTTAAGCAAACTCGGCAATCTCCTAAATTAACCGAATGATGGCTGGGTCCATATGATGTAATTAAAATGGTCGGAATGAATGCGGTTGAGCTTAAGCTCCCCTCTTCCATGAAAATCCACCCCGTCGTAAATATTAGTCGTACGAAACCCTACAAGAAATGACTTAACGGACAACCTACTTATAAACCCAGACCAGTCCAGGTTTCTGATGAAGGAAATGAAGAGTACAAAGTCGAATACATAGTAGACTCACGGCTCAAAGGGCGACGCCTGGAATTTCTCGTTCACTGAAAAGGATACAGTGACGAAGATCAAACCTGGGAACCTGAAAGTAATTTATCCTCGGCTAAAGCAGCCATTATGGACTTCTATAAACAAAAACCCAATGTGCCTCGGAAGCTACGAATGCTTCAGGCCAACTTTGATTCCCTATTTAAACCTTACGAAACTTTCACGACTCCTGTCCCTATCTGGTCTTGCCTGGAATGCGAACCATAGGAGGGGGGTAGTGTTACGAACTCATTTCATTTATTCTTTTTTGCATCATGTGACCGTGTGAACGTCACATGACTAATCACGTGATCCCTCTAGACTGGTCTATTCCTTCAGACTTCTTGGCCGCTCTAACACCCTTATCTTTAATTTCTGTCAAAGTCTAGAATGACCTAGACCCATGACATCATTATTTATCTATGATATCATACCCTAGACCCTACTGTACCTGACGCACAGACCAGTAGTCAATATGTACAAACACCATGTAACAGTATATAAGACCAAATGCCAATGCCCCAAGAACTCTAGTCAAGTTCTTGTTGAGTTTCCCCATCATCCTCTTGTCTCTAAAGCAAGCCTAGTTGTTGTGCAGATCAAGTCCTTTCTTAGGATTTGGGTCAGCAACAGCTAATTTGGAGTATGTCGGAGATTCCTCTGTAGTATGTGTGCTTGCCCTTGAAGACCTTGTAGTTATGATGGTAGTTAATCTCGCATGCTGTTGTGGTAATCATCCCTCATAATTGGCATGTGATTGATGGTGGGAAAAACTTACTGTTGCACAAGAGGTGAACTAAGTAGATGTTATAATATGAATATTTTCAAACTTTTTCTATCATTCAACCTTTCACTTTCAAATCACGTGACCATGAGAACAATCACCTGATCTAGGTCTAGACTTAGTCACGTGACATGCCTCACCTTTTTAATCTCCATCCTTTTCACACCTTATCTATTCCCACAATCATCTCCGCTATTTTATTCTCACAAGACACTTCTTTACTCTACACATAAATAGTAATTCCTCTCATGCACAGCCTGGTCCGTGCGCAATCCTGTAACGTATATAAAGTAGACACTTTGATGACTGGATCCCCAGTCTAATCCATTTGTTCACCACACATAGTCATTGCCTTGGCCTTTGGTCATTGTAGGCTAGTGTTGTTTGGAGACGACCCCCATACCCTCATCACCTGAGCCAGGACACATGTAGCCTGCGACGCATAAGATCTGAGCTGTGTGCTGTTAGAGATTCCCTCTTGCAACAGTAGACTGGCAATGGTTTTGCGACATGCCACTCCAACCCAAGTTCCTCAGCGAAACACCTAGAAAGGTGAAAACATCATCAATCCCTCGCCAAGTCAAGTGCTTCAAGGTCCCACAGCTAAAGGAGAGCTTTCATTCAGAGCTTCTTGACAGCATTTTTGACGAGGGCACTCTTCCGGATACCTATCATGGAGACATCATCATTGACTGCTGGTTTCCTGACAGTATTTTACCAGTAGTCCCTGATGCCAATTTACTCGCTGTGCTAACGGGACCCGATGAACAGTTACTCTACCACTCGTCGACAAAACAATGGGATCCTCAGTATTTGCCACCAATGCTGCACAAAGCAAAGTCCCGGGAGCAACAGAGACTTGCTCCAGGACTTGAGGAGCAGGACCTCAGCACGTTCATGACTGTAATCATGGAAGCATTGGTCTGTCACCGCAATTCTACTCTACGAGAGCCAGCGCTGTCGTCTCAGCAACCCCACCTCTGTGTCTTTGAATACGGATGCCACTGCGTCCTCCCCCGCCGCCTCTACTCCCCCTGCCATTTCTTCCCCTGCCATTTCCATTCTTCGAGACTCGGCGCCGTCGTCTCCCATCAGCCTCCCCTTTGTGTCTTTGAATGCGGATAGTGCTGCGTCTTCCCCTGCCACCGCTACTTCCCCTGCAAGTTCTATTCTTCGAGAGTCAGCCCCGTTGTCTCCAATAAGCCCCCCCTCCGTATCCTTGAATACGGGTGCCATTGTATCCTCCCATGACGCCTCTATTCCACGAGATTCGGCGCCGTCGTCTCCTGTCAACCTCCCCGACACGTCTCCTCACCACATACCTGCATCTTCATCCACGTCAGGGACTGCTCACCGACACAAGACAGAAACCTTTCCGAGACTCTGGTCATCAGCAGCTACACAACCTCTGTCAGGTGACCTTCATCTCAAACCCGACAGCATATTGATACGACAACCCGCCGACGGAACTGCTCAGAAACCGGACTGGGCAGATGTCCTCATGACCGCAGAGCTAACCTCTAGACAACAAACGCTGAACCTTGCCTCTCAAATGGAATGCAGAGCGCTAGCGATGTTTGACGCACAGCCCAATAGGGCGTTTACCTATTCGCTCTCCTTTCACGGTGGACAATACCGCCTCTATATGTATGATCGCGCTGGAGGCGTGTATTCCCGCTCATACAATTTACACGAATCCCCTGTCCCCCTCCTTCGCATCCTTTGCGCGGTCACATTCGCCCCCACCTCATACTTGGGGCTGGACGATACATTTGGCTGTCGACTCCACCCTGTCATTACCATAGATGGCAAGCAATATTTCATCATCGCTAGGTGTTTCTCCAGCAGCATTATTCAGGCCCGCGCCACCACTGTCTGGTTCGTGTGTGACTCAGTTCCGCCCCGCGGCGATCAAAAAAACATTTTTGTCGTCAAAGATTCGTGGGTAAACATTGAGCGCCAATTACAGGAAGAGGAAATCCTCAAT
>JBBPSM010000389.1:0-13704 GCA_038093595.1 Butyriboletus regius
TGGAACATCTCAACATCTCAACAATCCAGCATATCTGCGGATTACCAGCCACAAAGTCATTGCCTTTTATAGCAATTGACTCATTTGACCTCTAACTCTTTCTAACAAAGTCTAGCAACTTGATAGTATTGACTAGCACATATATTTAGATGTGTTTACATTAGTTTACACTTGTTTGTACATGTTTACACTACTAACACCTTACTGACCAGACCACAGTTGAATCAAATCAATTCCAATTCTTCAACATTTGTTGGAGATTGGCAAACAATCCATGCACTTAGCTACACTAAGTATTCAACTGACTCATATCTAGTAGACCTAGATACTGCTTCATCTAGGAGGTAATTATTCCCCTAGCTTATAGTATTCTAACCATAGGAGACAAAGCCAAAGTCTGGGGAAGCCCATTGTTTGTTGTTTCCATTGCTTTTGCCTGCATAGAAGTCAGCGCACTGTGTGTATTTACACTGCCACTACTTGGATTTACCTGAACTCACCCACTCTGTGCATTTTACGCTGAGCTTGAGTGATGTGTTGCATTCCTGTGTGTTCTACATGCCGGAATATTAAGCAACCAGGTGTACCCTGTACCAGGAGACTATGTCCCTGTGTACTGGGCTCTAGATATTGATAGCGTGATTTATGCCGCCATATTCTGCTCTTCACATTCTCTGGTACTAACATTCTATCCTAGATACATAAACAATGTCCTCCTCCAACTTGACCTCTCTTGCCGCCTCCATCCCCATCCTCACCAGCCCCAACTACCTCATTTGGGCGCCGAAGATGAAGGTGTTCCTCAAGGCCTCTGGCTACTGGTTTACCATGAACCAAAAATGCCCTACCCTTGTGGACGACAAGTCCAATGTGGATAAGGTTAATGAGTGGTACATCACCGATAACCGTGCTCTCGGTTACCTGCTCCTTAAGATGGACAGTAACCTCCATAATAAGTATGCTAATGAGAACTTCGCCATTAACGTCTGGAACAGTCTGGAGCAGCAGTTCTCCAAGCCATCCATTGCCTCTGCCTATGCGGAATTTAAAGTGATGATGGATATGACAATCTTGGAGAACAACCACCCTGCCTCCACCTTTGCCAAACTTAATGCACACTTCGCCCATCTCAGTGAGTACAAGTACCCTGTCTCCATGCAGATGCAGGCTATGATTGTCCTCACCAAGATGCCTCATTATATGGACGTCTTCACTCAGGTCTTGAACATGTCTGCTCCAGGACAAGTCGCCGATGCTGCAAGTTCCTCACCCAGCACCCCCACTGATGGAATTCCCCCAGTCTCCAAACTGGAGTGCATGGCCACGATGGCGTGGCAACAGCACGTCACTCGTCACAAGATGACTGACCATACTGCCCACAAGATCAGTGCAGTCAAGTGCAAAGGTAAGGACCCACAATTCCATGCCCAGCAGCAGCTGCAAGGCTTGCAGCCCAGCCCTTCGTCAAATTAGGGTCAGGGGAAGAAGAAAAAGCAGCGATGTGGAGGCTGATCACAAGAGGCAATCAACAAGCAGGAGCAGCACCGAAAGGCGCATTCCAATAATGCTTCGCTTTCACTATCTTCCTGGATGTGCCAACCCTGCCACCATTGTTTTTCATATGCCTGCCACCAACCCTCGTCGGCTTTCTCACACCCTTGGTGTGGCCCACTACAGCCCACACACATTCATGCAGACTGTCGAGACTGTCGACTTAGCCCATCATCTCGGGGTCACCTCAACCGCCAAGACCATCCCCCGACTTGAGCCAGTTACCAAATGGGCCAAGCATACTCATCAGAAACATTCCCCTTTCTATAGGAAGAACAACGCCTCATCCTACCCGGTCAACAACGACCGCAACCTTCCAAACCAGCTACAAGCCACCGCTTTTGGTGCCTCTGGTTTCTCTCATCTCCCTGATGAGGAAGGCCAAATCTTGTCGATGAACACTGCCCTCACTCCTGTTGAACAGGAGATTTTCACTCCCAGAGCGTCCTCCTCCCTTTCCCTCCTTTAGCGTCTCAAACAAATTATTGAAGTACCAGTTGAGGAATACCTGGTGGACCTGGAAGACTGCATCTCCTTAGGATCTGAGATCCCTGAGGAGGTTGAAGAGTACAAATTATCGTACAAGGACTACTTTGACCTGGACGGCGGTGAAGGGAATGACATTGAGTACGTCCCATTTCACTCTACTCACACAGAGACTGATGAGCGATTGCTTTACTTGCCACAGTATATAGACTATATCCTGTCCTCTGTAGTAGATAGTGCACAAATTGTCACTCATACTACATGCTCCTATATTCAATGTGACAACTGTAAAACCCATAAGCATAGTTATAAGGATAAAGAGAAAGCACATGAACATGATCACATCCAACTAGAGGACATGCCTGATATGTGGCTCCTCGACTCAGGAGCTTCGTCACACTCTACTAGCAATATCAATGACTTCGTTGAATACCAAGCGTTCACCCACCCTCGCAATACTCAAATGGCAAATGGCCAAGCACCTATCCTAGGACAAGGCACTGTACTCATTCGGTACAGAGACAATGTTGTGCATTTATCGCCAACTATCTACATGCTGGCCTGTACCCTATGACTGATCTCCCTGGGCACTTTGCTCAAAAATACTTGCCTGACAGCCGTCAGCACCTCCCACATGATTGACATTCGTGATAAATGCATAGAGAAAATGCTTATATCTTTCCATACCCATGGTACCAATACAATGTACTGGGTTAAAGCACCTACAGTCCATAGTTCAAGTATCACGAATTTAGATATGATCACCCTCGACTACGAGTTACTACATCACCGCCTTGGATACCCCTCAAAGGATGTTCTAAAAGCTGTGTAAAGCATACTAAGGACTTTCCTGATGTGCATATACCCTCCACAGAGCCAGTCTGCCCTGGCTGCTAACTAGGCAAACAGGCAAACTGCCCTTTTCAATCCAATGAATTGCGTGCATCTAAACCCTTTGAGTTGATACACTCGGACCTTAAGTCCTTTGAGGTCAGATCATATCACCGGCATAAATATGCCATCGTCTTTTATGATGATTACATGTCTATGGGCTGGGTACAACGCCTACACTCTAAAGACCAGGCCTTATTGGCCACTAAGGACTTCATCAAATATGTTCAGATCCAACACAATTCCCATATCATGGGATGGATGTTTGATGCAGGGGGAGAATATAAGTCGAAAGCTTTTGAGAAGCTTGTGCACAACCACAGTATTCGTATCTATGAGTCCGCACCACATACTCCTCAGCAGAATGGACGAGCTGAACAGTTCATTCGAACCTTGATGGATAAAGCTCATGCGATGCGATTACATGCTTGCCTACCTCTTTCTTACTGGGAGTTTGCTATAATGCACATGGCACATGTTTACAACCACACTCCCAAGAAAGGGCTTACCTGGAGGATGCCCTATGAATTACTCTATAAAACTCCTCCAACCATTTCTCATCTCTGCATGTTTGGGTGTGACACTTATGTCCACCTCCCAACTGCTACTCGTGGTGGAAAATTGCAACCTAAGTCGCAACTAGTGATTTACTTGGATATTACACCTAATAATGACAAGAACTTCTTGTTCATGCAGCCCGATAACTCACTACATGTGTACACACATGCAGTATTCGATGAGAACCTATTCCCTCGCTATCCAGGGGCTCAGCCTCACAAGCCTGTAAGTGACATGCCTTGTCATCCTCACCAGTATGACCTGCTGGCAGACTTTGCACCTGATGATTTAGATAATGAGATCCAGCCACCCCTCCCACAACCTTGCCCCTTTGGGTTAGCCAGAGCCTGAGTGAACTCTGTCACTGGCACCTGCAGATGATGTAGACCCTGGAGAGACAACACCTCCACATTCTCCTCCTCCTTCCCTCTGTACTCCTCAGAGGAGGATTCCTCCCTTGGATGCCCCTCCTGCTGCTCCTAGATAGTCTGAGCGACTATGCCGACCACCTACTCATTCCGGCAATGTCTATGGTGAGCGTAGACATCCACTCCAACAGTTAAAGGAAATAGAAAAAGAAGCTACATGAAAGGAGCTCACTGGTCAAGGCCCTCCTGCGCCTCCTAAGGAAATAGATCCAATTCCTGCCCCTATCCCCTCACCTTCTTCTTCAGAAGAGGACGTTAAATGCCTAGTGTAGGAAGGGGGAGATGTGTTAGTTGCTTTCCTTTGCACAAAGGCCATCCCCTTGGACTCTAAGTCCACTAAACCTAACTATCACGAATGGTCTTACCATGATATACTTCAACTACCCGAGTCAGAACAACATCTCTGGCGTGATACCTGCCACAAAGAACTAAGCATCCTTAAGGAACACAAAGTTTATGAGATAGTAGATCGGCCTGTAAACCGAAAGGTGATAAAGAATCAATGGGTCTTTGATGTAAAGACTGATGGAAGAAAGAAAGCCCAGTTAGTAGCAAAAGGTTTTTTGCAGACTGAAGGCCTTGATTTCAACCAGATATTTAGCCCTGTAGTGCAATTTGAAACAGTGCAATGCATGCTCGCCCTTTCTGCCTTAGAGAACTGGTATATTTCTGGTCTTGATGTGTGATCCGCCTACTTATATGTATGGCAAACTTGATGAGGAGATATACATGGAATTCCCTGAAGGGTTTACCCCTCCTCAATATAAAGGAAAAATTCTAAGACTACTCCACGCTCTTTATGTGCTTAAACAAGCAGGACTTGCTTGGTGGAAGGCACTTAGTGTTACGGATAATGAGGGGGTACTACCTTTTTCGATACCAACTCCACCCCTCACCCCGGGTCTCTGGGACGACCTTCTTTTCAACTCCGGCAATCTTCTATGGGATGGCAATCTCCCGACACCGGCACTGGACAACACTGCCTTCTAGGCAGTGTAGGGCAATGGTCACTGCCATCATGACTGCACAAGGCAGTGATGCAGATCTCTCCTTTCTCTATTTCATATTTCTTCAGATCATTCCTCCTCGGCTATGCTCTCTCGCGCACAGCCTCATATCTCCCGATTCCCCGATTCCATCTTGGCCTTATGCAGTATATCTATTTATGGTCTCAGGAAGCCTTCCCTAAATTACTTACAAACCTATATATAGAGGCTTCTGACCCTTCATGTAACTCTAACCTTGATCTACACAATTCACCATGTTTGGTCATCACATTCCGCTCACTTCACTCTTGATCATCTCTAAAGAGCTGGAAGTCATCTCTGCCATTGCGCTTCTGATCTTCTTGATCATCAGCGCCCCTTTCTGCTGCTTGTCCATAGAACACCGACACCATCAGGGCAGTTCACCACAAGAGCATTCCCTCTGGCATTAGAGCGCTAGGACACTCCACCCTAGGCTAGGTTTTGCCCGATAAAAGGAAGAGACGTGTTTGACCACATCACCTGTGGTAGGAAACGGAACATGGTCGTGTCACTTGTTATGCACGCCGAGTCGGTGTAACACTTAGCCAGTCTATGAAAGAACTAGGCTTTGAGTGTCTGATTACAGATGCCAGCCTATTTATATATAAGAAAGGGAAACAGTTCATTCTAGCTATCATATATGTAGATGATGCCCTATTCTGCGGTCCCAATAAAGTCCTTGTGAATCAAATCAAGACTACCCTCATGAAAAGGTGGGAATGCTGCAACCTCAGAGAAACACACGAATTCCTCCAAATGAACATATGTCGAGATGGCCACCGACTAGAAATAGATCAGTGCGAATACCTTGACAAAGTACTTGAGTGCTGTGGAATGATCAATGCACAACCAGCTCGTACACCCCTACCTCAGGGATACCAACCCCTTAAGAGTGATGCCCCTGTCAACATGGAACTTCGGACGCGATTCCAGACAGTTATAGGCTCATTCCTATATCTAATGCTTGGCACCAGACCTGACATCACCTACACTGTAACCCAGCTAGCATGTATGTCCACCAACCTGATACAAGCACATCTTGATAAGGCACTCTATATATGTCACTACCTAATCGGCACTCATAACTACTCACTTGTGTATGATGGATCATCTGGAAGTGGTATTACCACCTGCACCGACTCTGATTGGGGAGCAGATCCAGATACTTGCCACTTCCAAACTAGATTCTACCTAAAGTTGGTGAACAGAGTTTTTCTGTGGAATTCTCACTTACAAAAAACCACTGCTCTGTCTTCTACTGAAGCAGAATACATGGCTTTGAGTGATTGTACATGCCAAGTCATATGGATTAAACAAATGTTTGGGAAGATTGGTTACAATCTCAAACCTATTCCTATTTGTGGTGACAATCAAGGATCCATTTTTATGGCTAACAATCCTATTACTGAGCGTTGCACAAAACATATCCTCATTCATTACCACTTTGTTAGAGATGCTGTTACCGATCAGCATGTAGAGATTTTCCATATTGAAGGGACTGACAATCCTGCTGATATGTTCACTAAGAACCTCGGACATGTCAAGTTCGAGACGTTTCAATCTCAAATCGGTCTAGTCTTTAAAGATGCTGCTAAATGGAATTAGCAGAGCATCTACCCCACTCTTTGTGCTTATGCGAAGTACCCTACACTAAGCAAGGGGGAGTATTGAACTATACCATAGTAGATTCACTAGTATACCCCATATAGGTACTAGTTCACATGGTTCATGTATTTAGTTACAAACTCAGCTGTGCTGAGTTACAATCAGAACTTACACCTGAACCACTATCATCTAAGTAGCACCCCACGCAGGTAAGCCAGGCAACTGCCTGATTGCTTCTATTGACACCTTGGTAAGACTTTTGATATAGCCAATGTTTCATAAGTTATTCCTAGGTTGCCCTTATTTAGGTAAATGCCAGGAGGTTCTCGAGAGCATTTGTAGTGTCCAATCATCGAACTGTCTTCAGGTATGTGTCCTAATGTATCACTGCAAGACTCTAATAGTTCAAAAAATATAGTTTGACGGAGTTTCCATCACGGATCATGCACATATTGTGAGTGTTATAGGAAATGACGATTTGTACAAGCAGAAGTATATATCTTGTGTCATTATGCGGTTACAGGTTGACATTTTTACAGACTAGCATATTTCCCAAGCAAGAAACAGCTCATTGTCACAATGCCAAGTGATGCTCATCAAGTACTGATTGCTCCGATAACCTTTGCTCTTCAAGCGGCTATCAAGTCTATCAAATATAACAATTCAATTTTAGTGCGCATAGAGCAGAGTAAAATATTTCAGGGCCCTTCAGGATTTTCTGCCATTCCTGACCTTCACATGTTGATCAACATGATATCATCCAATCCTGACATCACACAATCTCAAACCCTTTGGGTTATGGAAGTCGCTTTCTCTCAAATAGACAACAACATTATGGAACAACTTCGTTCCTTCATTGCCAACTTATCTGACCTACTCGTTGTTTTAAAGCTACTCATCAAAGAATCTAGAACTTTCTGTTCTCCAGGAAAGAAATCACGAGCTGGTTGCAGTGCAATCCAGTCTAACATGCTGTTCAATGGTCAGTTCATATTGCTATGGAATATTGCCAATCAATGTGGTCCTGTTATGGCAGAGGGCCATACTTGGATTAGTATTGGTTATGTCGAGCTTCACATCTGGGTGCGCAGGTCTGGCAATTTCTCGATTGATTTGGGCAATTTAGATCCTGAAGGGTATGCATGTTGGATATGTAAATTCTCATTTTATGGTATCTTGATTCATGTATTGCTATCTCTACAGAGACTTTACCCAGCCGAGGATGGTGATTCCAGAGGACCAGTCAACAAGATGTTCCAATGTGGACTTGAACAGGTCAAAGAGGCCATCCTACGTCGCATGGAAGCCTGCCTTCAGGATGCACCAATGGCTATGGAACCTAATGCCAACGAACTCTTGGGATGCATTCAGAAATGGACACTCCATGATACCATGCTAACTACTAAGGATTTGATGCAGTCACTTTTGACAGGTATATGGGAGACAGGTTTCAAGTGCTACGTAGCTTGGCATAAATCCCTTCCACCATCCCATAGATCCTGTATGTCTTGAAGCTCAGTGACGAGAAGGGTGAGCACACATGTGTTTTACATTTATCTGATGACTGACTTCATTGCAGATCTGACGGCGCATTTTCATCACTGTTCTTTTCTTTTTTTCACATTCTTGTCAATCATGTATGTAGTACAGCATCATGTAGACTATACAGGACACATTTAAGTCTATGAATTTACACCTACATATGAACTGCCATGTAGTAATTACTACATGATATAATCCAGCAGCAAGTTCACTTTCTGACTGGATTTCTGTTTGTTTGCCTCCACACTCTGACACTATACCCATTCAATGTTCAACATGGTTTTTTCTTTTTATTTGAACTTTTCTACTATACAGAACATATCATGTTCAAGTCCAGCTCTCCAGATTAGCAGTCTACCAGACATCCCCACTTTTACTTCACTGGCAGACATCACATTTTTCAGGTGAGATATAACTGTATTCTCTATTGGCATGTGGTCATCTGGATTCCATATTGCAGGTGGAGATGACACTTTACAAGCTTTTTGATGACATACTGGCAGCAGACTTGGTCGTCTTCAGTGGCATGTTTTCAATGGGCACAACGACAAACAATCCCGAAGGCCTCACTGACGAGAACCCCATTTGTTTGTGTGGGCTAAGCATGCGCACTTTCAACATGTTCATTGAACATAAGTTTGGGAGGTATGGTGCTCACTGTGTATTACTACTGCAAGCAAAGATTAATAGACTATAGGCCCTGTGCATCCAACCGCTACACTATCAAAGAGCTCAAGGAATTCCTTGGATTCTGTGTGAAGTATCAATGTGTGGAAATCCTCAAGTTCGTCACTGGCCTCATCTGAATGAGTAGATATCACTTCCACCCAGCCCATCTTGTCAGTATCGCTATCAAATACCAGATTCATGAATTCTTCACCTCCAGATTCGAACAACTCCTTGAAACACCTTTTAGAAGTATCAGCAAGGTTCATCGCAATCTCATGGGCAATGATGTCTTTGTTGCCCTAGTCTATGCAAAGGAGATTCTCGAGGAGCATCATCACATCATAGCTATAGAGGAGCCACCCAATTTACTTCATACAGAGGACTACAAGGACCACCAGGCATGTAAACAGGATTGGCATGCCATCTGGTGGAATGGGATGAGTCGGTTCCTCCTCAATGGTAGAAACCCACAACCATATGACAGGGCCATTAACCACTTCAAGGAGATGCAGTTTGGGCACGTTAGTGCAGGTTGTAAAGAACAAATGTTCCGAATCATCTCCATAGGAGATGGATTTGACTATGCAGATACTTTTGTTTCAGATACCATCTGATGTCTTGAAAATCTCCTGATCTATGAATTCTAGTAGCCTTAGATATATCGGACATGTGCCATACTTGTCCTTCAATTGAATTGCTACGAGAGCTCACGATGCCATCTGGTTGCTGAACATTCAAACATTGCACACTTGCAATTAACTATTAGGTCTGTTCCATACATGACTAGCACAAACACAAAGTCTGCTAGTACAAACAAATTATAATGCAGTTGTATGGAACAAAGCGGCGTGGTGGGTGTGGCAGGTGTGGTATGACATGGGATTGCACAGCACATATGACATGGTGAATATTTGTGCAGTTGTCATGCTATACTGCACCGACTGAAATAGGAATGCAAGTGTGCATGACTGGTCATGTCAATATTGTGCATGTATTGCCAATCATCCCACATACAAAGTATGTGTTACTTCATCATAATTCTTCTGGCCAGAGGCACCCGGCCTATTGCAGAGAGGAAGGCATGAAGATGGATGGTGTTCAGGCTCCTTCACACTGCTGCTTTGAGTACATATTATTTTAACGAGGCATTTACCAGACTAGGGTTGGCTGTGCTGACAAGGACCTTGCTGGATGGAGAGGTTGAATGTGGTTACATGAATATTAAAAAATAAGTCACAATATTGATATCTGAGAAAATTTACTGTAGAATGAGTAGGAGGGTTCCTGGAAAGTTCCAGATTCCCTCAGTTCAGTGCAAGTGAGCAGTGATGGCAATGGTGATGCTCACAGTCAGTCCAACTGAGAGCATATACATTCCCATCCAGTTTTACTGTCTTTTTCATAATGATTTTCACCATGGGAAATTTATGTTCAAAAACACACCCCAACTTTGGTTGTTCATATCTTCTCAACACCCACTTGGAATTCAACAAAAATGACACCAATCGACTCGGACAGCCCAGGAGAACACATTCTGACTTGACTGAAGGTGAAAATTGAAGATTTTTACATTTCAGGATTTTGAGATTCAGTGCAGCTATAAGTACACCATTCTGTGCTCTGATTCAGTGCTCAAAACAGCTTCATATCCATGCCATGAGGTCAGCAAATGACTCCCGATGTGTAGTGGTCCATCATTCACCTTTCAAAATTCCTAGATCATGAATGGATTGCCATGTACCTAAACCTTTCCACTCACTCCATCAAGTGCATTCTCGCTCATTTCGATGCACATGGGACCATCCCCAACCCAGGCGAAGATGCCATCCAGAGGGAGAGGCAGTCCAAGGCTGAGACTGTAAGTGGATTTGTTCTTAATCTTTGTCCATCAGAACTAACATCCATTGTGCATTCTTGAAGGCTTCTGGTATTCTTCCTTGTTGTTCCATCAACCAGTGCTCTCTTCTCTTGCTGTGCTACCATCACATTGGAAGCTACTCCACTGTAGTACCTTGCTCCCTTCTCTTGCTATGTTACCATTACATTGGAAGCTACTCTGCTGCAGTACCTCACTCCCTTCTTACCATTGCATTAGATGCTACTCTCCTACAGTACCTCACTCCCTTCTCTCACTATACTATGGGTGAATGGTTTTGCCAGTGGGCAAGATGAGATTTTTTCTGGGGAACACCAAACCAATGTATACTGACACTGTAAACTAAAGGTTGCTAGGTAATATGGACTTTCCAGCTCGTATAGAGTGCAAATCTGTTTCAATATACTGAAGTATGAGGATCACTATCCCGATTTCGATCCTCAATAACTGCTGTAGTGCCTTGATTGACATGTAGTCATGCAAAAGCTGTGATATGTGAACAAACCCATTCGCATTAAGCAAAAGTCCAAAATCTCCAAATTTGATATCATGCGGGGGGGTCTTCTCACATTGCTCAAGAAAATTGAATCAGGGGATAATTCTAGGAATCTCTATGACTGATTCAGGGAGATCTCTTGTTGTTATACCATCCAATGGAGAGAGTGATTGATGATGCTCAGTGGGCGAAGTTGTCTTCAACGTGAGACTTGAATGCAGAAGGGTATATATTTAGCAGGATATTTGGTGGTGGTACTTGAGTTGTCTGCTGGATAAATAGTGGATAAAGTGGCCCTCCAGCACCCCCAGGCCACATTGGCAGAACTTTGACAGTAACAGGATACGAGGATGAGGTGTGACCAGAACTTGGTGCTGGTTGATCAACAATGGAGTTATGTACTACCTGTGGTTTACAGTATATGTGTGGCCTTGCATTCTGAGTAGAGACAGTGGCAGGCTTCACATCTATTATTGCATTCTTGTTCATCTAAAGTATATAGTATTAAAAAAAGTCAATAGAAAAATAAAAAATACTCACAATTTCGAGTGTCCAATGTGCGAGGTTGTGATGGCTCAAGCCATAGCAAAGGTTGTTTCCAGGTCCTTTATAGCAGTAGGAACTCCCAGACCTGTTCGAATGCATATCATATGCCCATCGTTTTTGCATCACCTCAACAATTTCCTATTGTACATTTGTAACTTCTAATTCACCAGTTGCTTCTGTGCGCTTCTGTTTTGATGACTGAGATCCTGAGCCCTTCATGCCCTACAAATGGTAAGTAATTGTAATAATATATGAGTCAGAAACATACTGCTTTGTTATGATTTCCAGTAGTGGGTGTGGAAGGCCTTGAGTCCTCATTTTCATTTTCTAAGGTGGCATCTTCAAAGTAAGCGGTGATAGGTTTCATGGATTGGGTTGAGGCCTTTCCATTAGTGAGGCGGGGAGGAACAATTAGTTGTCGCATAGTTTCAATAAATATGTGGAGTTCTTCATTTGTTTGTATGGAGGTGAATGCCATCTTTGCCTTGGAATCCAGGCAATATTGAAGCCTAATGAGCCCTGGATACCAGCCTAATTTCTCTGCAACAGTCATGTGAAGTTGATTGAAGGTGATGCTAGATGATATCTGGAATGAAATGTTTGATACTTTGGATCCCTTAGATCAAAACACGGCACACTAAATCTTGAAGACTAGTGAATATGAAGTGTATCAGTACATATGTGAATAGTACTACTTACTACTTTTTGCTGGGTTGTAGAACAAGTCCATTTGCTTCAATGGAGCCTTCCCCTTACCAGCAGATTTGACAGGTTGCATCCATTTGGTAGGTGCACACTGCATCACTGGCTTGAATTGGTGTCAAAGGGGCTCATCCATGTTGTCATCAGTCTCATTGACAGGCTCAGGACTTGATCATGGGTCATTGAAATCGTCGCCTGTAGTTATTCCATTCAAATCAAAGATTTCCATCTCATCTTCTTCTGCCCCCATATCATCCTCCACTTCTATGTTGAACTCTAGCAGGCCACTGCTATTGCCAGTAACAACACTGAGGATCTCACCAGCAAGCTACCCATGATCTGGGACAATGGACCCATGGAGGTCATCCAATTCATCCAGCTTGTGAATGAGATCAAGATTTCTCATATGTGTGACATATTCCCCAGTAGCTACAGGCTCTTTTGATGGGAAGTGGCATTGCTGTTTCATGTGAACATCAATATCAGTGGATTGAGCAGCTGGTTGTTTATCTAAAATTTTGATCGAGTTGTCACCACCTAAAGTGATACTTGCAATCTGAGTAGTTGTGGTTGGCATACATTTGCACATAGTATGCTTGCTTGTGCCAGGCTCAGGAGCCTGCTGAGGTAGAGCGCTGGTGCTACAAGAACAAGTGCAACTCTCTTGAACTACACACTCATTAGAATGATTGCCCTCAGTGCATTTGTTGCAAATGGTGGCACCAGGAGCAAAGATGCAACATATCCATATCTTCCATTGACAACAGCCTAAACATGCCCCAGATTTTGCTATAGTAGTATATAAGTCAATAACTTATAAGTTATCAATGTAGTGAAAAACTTACATTTCATAGCAGAAGTTGCAGTGATGACCGAAGGATCAGGGACCTTCACAGCCTTCTTGCATTTCCTGGAGGACATGGTGAGTCAAATGGGTGGGGTGTTCAAGCTCAGGCAATGAGGAATGCTCCATGTCAAAATTTATTCTGAACACACCTTTCTAGCTCATGTTTTGTGACATCTCCATAGCCCTGCTGAGTATCGTGTTTGATTGGCTATTGAGATAGTTAGTAGGGAGTGACATAAGCGCATCGCTCAATTCTCTGCTCACTTCATGTAAATCACAACAACATTGGCATTGCTCAAGGGAAATAGGTTGTACATGTTGCTATCATATGTACCCACAGTACAAGAACCATCCACATGCATCATTGGAAGTAATTGTATAGAGTGCACTAAGTAATGTGACATACACCTCTTTTTCTGTCAAGTGTGTCATCACCAACTGTGCATATACTCCATTATGACAAAGGTAATATTCCATGG
>JBBPSM010000390.1:0-13649 GCA_038093595.1 Butyriboletus regius
TATTGGCCTATATTGTATATATGGCATTGGTTGCACCCATCAACATCCCCCTGTAACATAGTATGATGTAACATATATAATTTCTATGTGCACTACAGTAGCACCCTGCTGCATAACAGTCACCATGGACAATGTGTCAACATCACTCACTGTAGTTGGTCATTGTGATTTACCATTTAGCTCCATACAATCCTGAAACGTTTTTCTTCATTTTCTGTATCTACTGTATCTACTTTCATACTTGGCTAAGAGACGATCCAAGGTGAACGCTTACCTACTTAGCATCTCGTATCCATCGTCAAGGAGTCCAGACTATGACATCATGATAATATCATACCTACGTCATAGACCTCCCTAGAACGATTATCTAACGATTCTAGCACATTCGATATCTGCCCTAGATCATGGTCTGTGCACATTCCTCGTAGTATAAATAGAGTAGCTACAATCCTGTATTTCCTTACTTTCGGAATTGTCATTATATTTCTTGGACATCAACTTCGGTTGACCCTTGAGATTGTTGGCACTTCTCTTTCAAATTCCGAAACTACCTCCCTTTGTCGCCAGGCTCTTCGCCTCCTGATGCCCCTTCCCTCTTCCCCTTACCCCTTGCCTCGACGCCTCCTCTTCGGAGCGTCCTGTACTCCTCTCTTTGAACAATCATGGACACAAAGCCGCTTTCCAGCGGTAAATCTGGTTAGCGATATGCATAAGTCCTGAATATTAAAGGCTGCTGCACCAGAATTTCACCCCACAACAAAGAAAGAGGAATAATCTTTGGACTACCCGGGTGACTCTCGTCATCCCCACCCTTGCCGGACCTCAGGCATAAGAGGAATCTGTTGGTGTTCGTGACACCCGAGTAAAACACTCGTCAAACATTTGTTTATTGTTACGACTATCCTGGGTGGGGGTAGGCATAGACTCAAAGGGCTGCTACAACTAGTAGCTTCAAGGACGGGCAGAGGATACTACCGAAGAGTACTACAGGGCTTCTGTAGTTGTTATCAAGCGTCGAGCTTGTCAAGGTCAAGGGTCAAGAGGAAGAGCGTTCACTCGAGAGTAGAATGAAGACTCTTAGAGATCCGAGGTACAAGGGGGTTTAGATTGAGTAGGTCTAAACTAAGGAACACTTGTACAGAGCGGTGGTCTTATATATGTAGGCTATGGAACATCGTGGAACATGATGGAATGGGGATGAGTAAGCAAGAGAAGCTGGTAGAACCCTATGGAATGATGAAGAAGAAGTGTGAAGGGGTTCTGCCGTTGATAATACAAACGGGGTTGGGAAAGTCCGCGAACTCATGCGGGCCTACATGGCATGAGAAGTACGATGAGGTAAGGAAAAGAGAAACAATAAGGCATAGAAAGGGTAAAGCATAGGGACGAATCGTAACATTTATACAGTCATCCGCCGTCAATAAGGATAACGTTGCTTTCATAGTGCACTAGGGCTTGTTGTATGTTGAGACCTAACACTCCATGGTGGTGCTATGCTGGTGCACCCAGGTTCTCGTGATCACCTGCAACGTCATGAACGGGCGATAACATTTTTTTATGTGCCCCCCACTCGTAGCCAGAGCGTTATCTTCCAGTTCCTCTTATCTCAACATTGTTCGCATTTTTTTTCTTTCACTCCCCTCCACTCGGGCTCATTGGGCATGCTGCTGAGTGCTGCTCCTGCCCAACATTCCCAAAGATTCTTGAAAACCTCCACCGCCGCCTTCGAGTTCTTTGTCAGTGAATCCCTGTAATCATCGCCACCCCCCACCTCCAGACCCTACTAGCAGTCTCCATCTTCACCTCCAATGCGTAGGACAAAATGTCACATCCCTATTTGCGCCCCACCTCGATCCCACTACCAGCATGGGGCAGCTTCGTGGACCTGGCATCCCGGGCAGCCGACCAAGGACTACATGGTCTCGCGGCCATGCAAATCAACATGCCTCGGGCAATAATCCCCCTGGCGCCATTTCCCCCGGTCTTCCCAGCACCCTACCTACCGCTCCCACAAACTCCCATGGTCACCTCTCCCGCACCTATGGGATACAATACCATGGGTACCACCGCGTTTGCGCCCCCTCTGGCAGCAGCAGCCCCTCACTCCTCGCCAGACCAGGCAGAGTATTTCCTGCACCAGTATAACTGCTGGATGCTGGACAACCAGGCGAGGATGATACAAGCCAGTGTAGCACCGCCCCCTCTCCTTCCCCCCAACCTGACGCAAGCAAGGGTGACTCCTCGAACAATCACTCCCCGGGCCCCGCCGCCGAGTAGGCCTCTCCCAACCCCACTGTCAGGGCTGAGTAGCCCCTCTTTCCCTGCATCTCCAAGGCCGCCCACTCGTGGCTTTCCCCCTCCTTCTGCCAAGCTGGGCAAGTCCCTTGCCTCAAAGCTGGACTACTTCGATGGCACAAGACCAAGTTCGTCCAGTGGTGGCGAACAATCACTCTCTATCTGTCAGGATTCAAGACTGACCCCTCGGACCGACAGAAAATCTTAATAACCCTCTCCTATATGAAAGGAGAAAATGCAGCAGGACAATTTGCCGATCTGATGGTCTCACAACAGCTGATGACAGCCATGTCGTTCACCTCGTTCAAAGAAAAGGTCAAGAAGACCTTCCAACCCACCTCACTCAAAAGAGATGCAGAGGCAAAAATTTACACGCTTCGACAAGGGAATGATACCATCGAGGACTATTTTGTCTGCCTACATCAGCTGGCCGCAGAGGCCAAATATTCCATCACCTACCATGGTAGAACAGTGGTAAACTTAATCAGAAGAGCAGTGAAGTCGGACATGGTAGAGTACGTGGAAAGGAGTCACCCTGACCTCATCAACTCAACAAATCCTTACGAGTGGGAGCAAGCCCTCGTGAAGGCCGAGTCGGTGTTGAAAGAAATCGCTGACAGAAAGCGATCCGTCTATGCAACAGGTCCAACGTATAACCCACGCTTCGTTCTGTGCCCCTGCACCCCCTACCAACCACCAAGAGGACCACCTTCCGCTGCAGCCGCTCCTGCTGTGACCCCACGTCCTCACCCGAACACCCCTGGTACCTTCGGTGGCCAAGGAGCCCCGATGGAATTAGACAAAGCACACACAGCAGGATTGTGCTGAGTCTGTAAAAAACCGTGGCCATGTGTAGATCACCCCCCTTGCCCTTGCCTGCGCACCAGGACAATTACCATAAATGGTCAAGAAGTGGCCCCTGAGATGTTCGTGAGCATATGCGCGATGATGATGGATGCTGAGTGCTCCAGTGTAGAATACGCCCCTTCTGTTGCCTCGGACTTGTCTTTTCTGCTAGTACAGCAGATACCGGTCGCCCTACTGTACCTACCCCTAAGTCATTGCTGTCAAACAAATTTTCTGTTCTAAGCATTGATGAGACCGAAGTCGAAAGCATCGTGAAGCTCCTGTCCTCCTCAAATAGCATCACCATTTTAACCTGCCCAACAAAGAAAAAGGAGGTTAAGTTTGAACCCTCCATAAAAAAAGATGATGGACCAAACGATGCTGATACGATACCAAGGAAACACCCTAAAGAGGTGACATGAAAGGAAGAGACATCCTCTCGTTCCTGGTTGAACACAATAGACCCATGGTCTATTTGTTGGATGAAGGCACAGGTAGAAAACACTGATGTTGAGTGCAGCATCAAACACCTGAAGTCCTTTGTCCATGACACCAGAACGATCGAAGTATCTCAGGATCTTGTGACTGACCTCCGAAGGCTGTCAAATGAAGATGCATACTGGGTTCTACGGGATCTTCAACACACCCCTAAGTTCTGCAAAGTGTCACCACGTGCCACTAAAAGGAACTCCCTCGAAATACCAGTGGTAATGAGACTACCCAATTGAAGACAGGTAGAAGTAAAGACCCTCATCGACTCGGGGTGCACCGGGTTGTCAATACACGAAACACTGGTAGCTGAAAAAGGGGTACCAATGCATAACTTGCCCCATCCCCTCACTGTCTACAACGCCGACAGAACACCAAATGCCGGAGGCAAGGTCGAAAAATTTGTTGTAGTTGAATTAGAAGTGCAAGGCCATAAGGAATAGATCACACTAGCGGTCACCAACCTAGGACCTAATCAGATCTTCCTAGGGCACGACTGGCTCAAGGCACACAACCCTGATATCGACTGGCACACCAGAAGAATATCTTTCCGGTGTAATAACAACCACACCCCAAACAATGTAGACGAGGAGGAAGACGAGCTGGACGAAGACTATGCTCCCTCGAAAGGCGACAAACTGTATAAACTCGATGTAAACAAATACATTCGAAATGTTGCCACCGAGGTCACAGCAAAGGATTTCGCCCAGAAAAAGAAGAGGACCTTCGAGGAAACCATACCCACTTATGTCCATGATTACAAGGACGTTTTTGCAAAGGAAAGTTTCGACGAATTGCCCCCAAGATGCTCTTGGGACCACATCATTGAACTACTCCCTGGAGACCATCAAGTGGACTGCAAAGTCTATCCTTTTAACCTGGGAGAACAAAAGGAACTGGATGCTTTCCTCGAGGAAAACCTCAAATCCAGAAGGATTCGCCCTTCCAAATCCCCCTTCACCTCAGCATTCTTCTTTATTAAGAAAAAGGACGGACGCCTACACCCCGTACAAGACTATCGGAAGCTCAATGCTGTGACCAAGCGCAACCGATATCCCCTCCCACTCATCCACAAACTAGTTGACAAACTAAAGTTGGCTAAATACTACACAAAATTCAATATCAGGTGGGGGTACAACAATGTACGAATGACTGAGGGCGAAGAATGGAAGGCAGCCTTCCAAACAAATCACAGGCTCTTCAAACCCCTTGTGATGTTCTTTGGTCTGACCAACTCCCCAGCAACATTCCAAACTATGATGAACATGTTGTTTAAGGAACTAATCGACCGAGGCGTAGTGGTAGTCTACTTAGATGACATCATGATATTCACAAGGACGGTTGAAGAACACCAAAAGGTAGTATGCAAGGTGCTACAAATACTGAGGGATGCCCACCTCTACCTACATCTCGACAAATGCAACTTTGAAGTCCAAGAAACCGAGTTCCTCGGCTTAGTGGTCACCCAACAGCAGGTAAAGATGGATGATAAAAAGGTCGCTGCCATCAAGGATTGGCCAATTCCAATGTCCAAGAAGATGCTACGAGGATTCCTCAGATTCCTCAACTTCTACCGATGTTTCGTCAAAAACTTTGCCATGGTCGCGCGCCCTCTCAATGCGCTTACCTCAGTGAAGAAGGACTTCCTCTGGTCCCCTGAATGCCAAAAAGCATTTGATGATCTCAAGGCCATAATTTCCTCCGCACCGCCCTTGCTATGCCTACCAACACCGACCCCTACCATGTCGAAACCGACAGATCTGGTATTGGCATCAGCACAACCCTCTCACAAAAGCACGACGGCATCTGGCATCCCGTCGCCTTTATCTTGCGCTCTCTCAACAACACCAAGCGCAATTACCATGCAGCCGACCTCGAGATGCTTGCTATCATCTTCGCCCTCAATGAATGGCGCCAGTATCTCTTGGAAGCCACTCACCCAATTGAAATCCTGACTGACCATAAGAATCTCGAATTCTTTCACCGCCCCCAGGATCTCTCCCATTGTCAAGCCCGGTGGCAACAAATTGTCCAGGAATATCACCTGAACATCTCCCACCATCCCAGCAAAACAAACCCCGCCGATCCTCTGTCCTGGAGGCCAGACTTCGAAAAGGAGGTGATATCCGATAACACTGTCCAGACACTCCTCCCCGACTCCCTTTCCCCCCCCCCCCCTCCTTCACCTACCCAAACCACCGTATTGCTCAATGCTGTCGCCATGGACAGCATTACATCGCGAATAACCAAACTACAGTACAAGCTGGAACAATTCACACGACGAGGTTTGGAAAAAGAGGGATCCCCCTGGACAAAAAAGGATGGCATCATAAAGTGGAAAAGCCTCACATACATTCCGAATGATGAAAAACTACAAGAGGACATAATCATCGCCAACCATGATCACCCCATCGCTGGACACCCAGGCATAAAAAGGATGCGAGACCTGATCATGAGTGAGTATTTCTGGCCCTCACTACAAAGAGACATTGAAGGGTACGTAAAGGGGTGTGACGTCTGCCAGAAAGTAAAGGCAAAAACCACAACCATCCACACCCCTCTTCACCCAAATGAAATCCCATCTGCCCCCTGGGAGATCATTTCGGTTGACCTCATTGGTCCCCTCCCCCAATCCAATGGAAACAATGCCATCCTAGTGATAGTGGACAGATTTTCAAAAATGATCCACCTAACACCAGTAATGGACACAATCACATCACAAGGAGTCGCCACCATTTTCCGTGACCAGGTGTTCAAACTCCATGGAGTACCAAGGAAGGTAATATTGGACAGGGGCACCCAGTTCATATTGTTGTTTATGTGGGATCTCTACTCCCTCCTCGGAATACAAGCAAACCCCTCCACGGCCTATCATCCCCAAACCGACAGCCAAACAGAGCGAGTAAACCGAGAAGTGGAGAAATATCTACACATCTACGTAAACCACCATCAGACAGACTGGTCCGAGTGGCTCCCCCTTGCTGAATTCGCCCATAACTCCCAAACCACTAGTGCTACAGGAGTGTCACCCTTCCTACTCAACTATGGTCAACAACCACTCATCCCTAACAAGCGAGTGGAAGTCCGAAATGAATCGGCAACCGCGTTCGTTGAACAAATGAGGGATAAGGAGTCATGACAAATGTGCGTTGTCCCCAGTCGAATACTCAGTTGGACAGCAGGTACTTCTTGAAGCAACACACATCCATACCGACCGACCTACAAAAAAATTCGACGACAAGTGATACAGACCCTTCAAGGTAAAGTGCAAGGTTGGTGAGGCATCGTATGAGTTGGATATCCCCCAGACATGGAAAGGAATTCACCCCGTTTTCCACGAATCCCTTCTTACTTCCTACCATCCCAGTTCATCCCCATCTCAAACAAAACCCAAATCACCCCCTCCAGTGATTATCCAACAAGAAGAAGAACATGAGGTACAAGAATTCGTCGACTCTCGAAAATGACAAGGAAAAACCGAATACCTAGTCCACTGGAAAGGTTACCCTTGCGAGGAACGGACATGGGAATCAAAGGCCAATGTTAAGCATGCCTCCAAACTTGTCGACAAGTTCCACATCGCCAATCCATCTGCAATCCGCTCCCTCAAAACCGACATCTGCAATTGCCCTACCTGTTTTTCCACAACATCCTTATTCACCAATCCTACCTTCCACACCTATGCTGCCTCCCTCAACCAGCTCCCAGATCACCTGTTCGAAATCCCTTCCCCCAATTCCAAACCATCCCTCTCTGGAATCCTCATCGAACGGGAGTTCGATGATTGAAAAGGGGGTGATGAAACATTTTTCTTCATTTTCTGTATCTACTGTATCTACTTTCATACTTGGCTAAGAGACGATCCAAGGTGAACGCTTACCTACTTAGCATCTCGTATCCATTGTCAAGGAGTCCAGACTATGACATCACGATAATATCATACCTACGTCATAGACCTCCCTAGAATGATTACCTAATGATTCTAGCACATTCCATACCTGCCCTAGATCATGGTCCATGCACATTCCTCGTAGTATAAATAGAGTAGCCACAATCCTGTATTTCCTTTGTTTCGGAATTGTCATTATATTTCTTGGACATCAACTTCGGTTGACCCTTGAGATTGTTGGCTCTTCTCTTTTAAATCCATAGCCCATGATAGACATCACTCAAACCAAATGGTTGGGCCAAAAACACTCTATCTGACAATGTAGTTGAGACATTGTAGGTACTACCATACTACCATACTCGATGTTGTTGAAAACATTGGCTTTCATGTCCACACATCAGTAAAATTACATGTGTCTTAATCTGGCTTATTTTAGCTAATTCTGCTTGTCAAATTACAAAATATGATATATTCAATACCATGATAATGCATTCCAGAACATTAGAAACATCAACTACATATAATCAAACTATTCTATTTTTCAACAAAATGAAGCTTAGAATTTGTCTCTGTGTTAGATTTGGAAATGTTGTACAAGTCAATAAGCTGAATAAGACAGATTAAGATGCATGTAATTTTACTGATGCCAGACATGTCTACATAGTATCTATGTACATCTCTTGGCACAGCAAAGCTATACCATGATCACATATGGAAGACACACAGACTTCCACACTCTATTATATCCGACCGTAGACCCCAAATTTCTGCCCAAGTAATGAAAGATCTGGCGAAGATGCTAAAAATCAATCTAAAAATGTCCACGGCATTCCACCCTCAAACCAATGGACAAACTGAGAGAGTCAACCGAGATCTCCAGCAGTATCTTCGCCTCTTTACAGCAGAAAAGCAGAACAAATGGGCCAATTGGCTAGCACTGGCGCAATTTTCCTATAATAACAAGGTTCACTCGGCTACTGGAAAGTCCCCATTTGAAGTCACTCATTTCTATGCCCCACAAATGGGAATTGAATGACTTGACATAGAAGCTCTGGCAGCCTTGGACTTCCCAGACAACTTCACTCAGATGTTAGAGCAAGTCAAGGAAAACTTAGAAAAAGCCAAAAATAGAATGAAAGCGTCAGCTGATAAGAAAAGAAGCAATGCCCCTATTTATCAGCCGAAGGATCAGGTTTGGTTATCAACAAAGCACCTAAACCTAAAACAAACTTGGCAATCACCTCAATTAACCGAATGGTGGCTGGGCCCCTATGACATAATTAAGATGGTTGGAACAAATGCGGTTGAGCTGAAGCTCCCCTCTTCCATGAAAATCCATCCAATTGTTAATATTAGTTGCACTAAATCATATAAAGAGCAACTTCGTGGACAACCCATCTATAAACCTGAACTGGTCCAGGTTTCTGATGAAGGCAACAAAGAGTACAAAGTCAAATACATAGTAGACTCATGACTCAAAGGGTGACGCTTGGAATTTCTCATTCACTGGAAAGGATACAGTAATGAAGATCAAACTTGGGAGCCAGAATCTAATTTATCCTCAGCTAAAGCAGCCATAACTGTTACAGTTGAGGAAGGGGGACTACCTTTTTCCCTACCTACACCCCCACTCTCCCCTGGGCTCTGGGACAACCTCCTTCTCAATTCCGGCATCTTCCCTTGGGATGGCAATCCCCAAGCACCGGCACTGGACGACACTGCCTTCTAAGGCGGTATGAGGCAATGACCACTGCCATCATGGCTGCGCAAGGCAGTGGTATGGACTTTCCCTTGTTCTTTTTCATATTCTTTCAGACCATTCCTCCTCAGCTATGCTCTCTCATGCATAGCCTCATATCTCCCAATTCTCCAATTCCATCTCAACCGCATGTAGTATGACTATTTATGGTTTACAGAAGCCTCCCCTAAATCACCTACCTATCTATATATAGAGGCTTCTGACCACCCATGTAAACTCTAACCTTGATCTACACAATATACCGTATATTGGTCATTCAGTTCCACTCACTTTGCTCAAATGCCTAACAAGCTTCGAGTTGGAAGTCATCTCTGCTGTTGTGCTTCTGATCATCCTGATCATCAGCACTTTCACCTGCTGCCTATCTGCAGAATGCTGACACCGTCGGGGCAGTTTGCCATAGGAGCATCCCTCTGGCACTAGAGTGCTAGGACTCTCCATCCTAGGCTAGGTTCTGCCCGTATAGAGGAAGAGGCCTGTTTGACCACATCACCTGTGGTAGGGAATGGAACACAGTCATGTCACTTGTTACACATGCCTAGTCGGTGTAACAAAAGATCAAGGTTTTAAACTGCGAAGTACCATCATGTCTTTGCAATCGATCACCAACTGACGGTTCAGACAATGACTACAGAGGTAGTCACCCCAGGTCAAAACCATCCGCTGCATCAATCTCTCAGCCCTTTTAGGATCTGACTCAGAAGAAGAAGTTACTCCAACACATGCTTCTACCCCATACTCCAAAATGTCTTCATCAAGAAGAATCCCAGGATCATCTCGCTTTCCCGACCCAGCCGCCCATCCATCTCCCCCGCCATCCAGATTGCCAGGTTTTCCAGGTGCTCTCCGCTTGTACTTTGCGACCTCATCGGTAGAACCTTCCCATCTGCCGCAATTGGAACCAATTGTCATAGACCCACCATCCGATGAGGAAGAGATCTTTACCGGAGACACAACCCAGCCAGTGGACCTAAGTGGCATCACTAGAAGGACCCAACAGGATTTAGACTCAGACGACAAAGACATGCCCAAGATTAAAGCTGCACTTCCCAAGGAGTTTAGTGGAAACATAGAGGACGCCAGGCGATGGCTCCTCACTATGGAGGTGTACTTCTCGCTCCATACACAGTATGACGAGAATGCCAAGCGGTATATGCTCTTGAACAGGATGTCCAAGGGCCGAGGAAGGGCCTTTGCAGAAGCCTGGCACATGAAGCTTGCTGATGCAGCTGTGCCGAACGGGAACAAGACCTACACCAAGATTAAGGAGGCATTCATGACAACCTTCTCCCCCTACAACTCCAAGGATATGGCCAAGGCCGAGATATCAAACATGACTCAAAAAAAGTCATCGTTCAATGACTTCCTATCTTGCTTCACCCTCCTCACTGTACGAATGGAAGCAACAGAGATGTCAGCCATTGCTGAGTGGTTCCTCCATGCTGTGGATCCACGAATCCTTCAACAACTCGTCAATTGCGGAATTTTGGACACCACCACCTCAATCGAGCAGATCTATGACAAGGCATCTGCTATTGAAACAGGGTTCCAAAGAATGAGAGCAGTCCAACGAGGGACCTCCACTCACTATGGAGGAGGAAGGGATTCCAGGGATTCCAACGCCATGGACATTGACCGACTCACCCTGGACCCTCCTACCCGCGCTCGCCTAATGCGCGAGAATAGATGCTTTATCTGCCAGAAGATGGGGTGCTCCACCAGAAACCATCCAGGGTATGCACCTAACAACTGCAAGAAGAAACCCTCGACAGCTTACACCCGAACCGTCACCACCACCACCACCGAGAAACCGCTTGGGGCAGTTCCACACACACACGATGGGGGCAGCCCATCAGGACCCTTGGACAGGTACATAGCCAGTCTTGTCAAGAACAAGGGGAAGGACACGGTCCTTTGGATGTTGCGTCAGAGCTTTGACACCAGGCTTGACGAACATGGAGACCCACTGGACATGGGAATAGAGTCAGACGAACAGGCCACAAATGAATGGAATGAGGCTATCAATGAGTGCTCACTAGATCCCATCTTTCCCACATCTCTTTCCACTGAATCGCATTTGTAAATGGAGGAGGTAAACCAACATTACCTTCCTCCTACACAACAGCCCCTGTATTTATTTCTGGATCAAAAAGCAATTCTATTCATATCCCCCTAAAGATCTGGAAACCAGGGAAATTCATTGGCAAAAATGCGCTTCTCAACATTGGAGCCACCGGTTGTTTCATCTCAAGGAAACTGGTGGCATGGTTATGACTACCGGTCCATGAATTGGAATATCCAATCCGAGCATGGATTGTGGACGGTACCCAGAATCAATCTGGACAGATTTGGTTCAAGACAATGATCATCTTGGACTATGGTGGACTGCTGGAGCGGCAGGACCTCCTAGTCCTGGAATGCGGCAAGGATGATATCATCCTAGGACTCCCTTGGCTGCAGGCCGTCAACCCAGAAATTGACTGGAAAAGTGGACGGGTAACAATAGTGCCATCACACTCTCGGTACATGACAGGAGACATCCGTGGTACCATCAAACAGAGATACCTGCTGAGGTATCTGGGCCACGATGAAACGGCTTACGTAGAGGATGAGATCCACTTGGCGACTCAGTCCTGGGAACCCATGCAATGCGCTGGGTTCATCAATGTGCACGGAGGAATAGGGCCGGACTGTATGCTCAGGAGAGCTACTCTCTCTATGGCCATCGCTCAACAGGTGCATAAGGTGAAGATTTCTCTCCTGAAAGCCTTCAAGACCTACAAGGATGTCTTCATGGAGAAGACAAACACAAAACTACCCCCCTCCCAACCATACAATCACACCATTGAGCTTAAAGACTCGTTTGTCCCAAAACGAGCTAAAGCATACCCTCTAAACCCTACGGAACAAGAAGCCTGCAAGGAGTTCATCAAAGAACATTTAGAGACTGGGAAGATCTCTCCATCAAAATCTCCCCAAGCTGCCCCCTTCTTTTTTGTCCAAAAGAAGGATGGAAAACTCCGACCTTGCCAGGACTACTGGTACCTGAATAGCCATACCATCAAGAACACATACCCTCTCCCCTTAATTTCCGACCTTGTGGACAAATTAAAGGGATCATCGATGTTTACCAAATTCGATGTACGATGGGGCTACAACAATGTTTTGATTAAACCGGAAGATCGCTGGAAGGCCTCTTTCCTCACCCCACTCAGCCTATTCAAACCCAATGTGATGTTCTTCAGGATGTGCAACTCCCTGGCTACGTTCCAGGCTTTCATGGACAACCTATTCAGTGATTACATCACAGAAGGATGGCTGGTGATCTACATGGATGATCTGTTGATCCACTCGACAGACCAGGAGACCCACGATGAAAGGACATGGAAGGTCCTAGAATACTTCCAACAACATGAGATGTTCCTCAAGCTAGAGAAATGCACTTTTCAGCCAAAGAGATAGAGTATTTGGGTATGATCGTAGGGAAGAATGGGGTCCGTATGGACCCAACCAAACTTAAGGCCATCGAAGAATGGAAACCCCCCATCAATGTGAAGGATGTCCGCTCCTTCATAGGCTTCTGCAAATTCTACCAGAAATTCATCCCCTCCTTCTCTGACATTGCATGTCCTTTGTTGGACCTTACCAAGAGCACCACCACCTGGTGCTGGGGTGAAACCCAGGAGAACACCTTCCAGAAGCTGCAACATGCCTTCACCTGGGAACCGGTTCTAGCCTTCCCCGATATGACAAAACCCTTTACCCTCATGACCGACGCCTCACTGACTGCTTTGGGAGCAGTCTTAATGCAATCTGATTCCAATGGGGACCTACACCTGTGTGGATATCTTTCCCAGACGTTCTCCCCAGCAGAGAGAAATTATGACATCTATGACAGGGAACTTTTGGCTGTCATACAAGGGTTGGAGGAGTGGCAACAATATTTGCTTGGGTCCCCATATCCTGTGGTCGTTCTAATGGACCACAAAAACCTCACCTATTTCAAGGAACCCCGAAGGCTGTCACAATGACAGGCCAGGTGGCTCCTGTTTTTACAAGACTTCAACATGGAATATCAGGCACTCCCAGGCACGCAAGTGGCACTGGCCGATACACTCTTGCATCGAGATGAAATTGACACCTCCCAGAATAATGAAGATGTTTAGATCCTACCATCAAATACCTTTGATCATCAGGTATGGGCAATCGACCTCACCCTGTCCCAGAAGATCAGTAATTCCACGAGTGTTGCGAGTGGGAATCACCAACAACACACGGCTCAGATCTTACGCTTTGCAGGCTACACGAGTCCTGGCTCAAAGGATGAGGGTATGTGGGTCGTCTCCGAACAATACCAGCCTACAACAACCA
>JBBPSM010000392.1:0-13599 GCA_038093595.1 Butyriboletus regius
GTCCAGTGCTGGGGTGAGGAGATTGCCGTTCCAGAGGAGATCACCGGAGTCGAAGAGGAGGTCGTCCCATAGACCCGGAGTGAGGGGTGGTGTTGGTAGCGAAAAAGGTAATACCCCCTCACTAACCATAACAGAACTTTTAGCTGTCATACGAGGGTTGGAGGAGTGGAGACAATACTTGCTCGGGTCTCCACACCCCGTGGTCATCTTGACAGACCACAAAAACCTCACTTACTTTAAGGAACCTCGAAAGCTGTCACGATGACAGGCCAGATGGCTCCTGTTCCTACAGGACTTCGACATGGAATATCAGGCACTCCCAGGCACAAAAATGGCACTGGCCAACGCACTCTCGCGTCGAGATGAAATTGACACCTCCCAGGACAATGAAGATGTTCAGATCCTCCCCTCCAACACATTTGATCATCAGGTCAGGGCAATTGATTTAGCCCTCTCGCAGAAGATCAGCGATTCCACAAGATCAGACCCCCTAGTAATCTCAGCGCTTCACGCTATGGAAAAGGAAGAACCTCTCTTCACCAGATCCTCCCCCGCCAATTGGAACTTTTTGGAAGATCGCCTTTATTATAAGGGGCGGTTATATATCCCAGGACCCGCACGGAAAGACCTCGTCGCCTCCACCCATGAATCCCTTGAAGGAGGGCACAGTGGCTCTGCTCTCCAAGGATTATTGGTGGCCCGGTCTCTCTACGTTCGTCCAAAAATTCATCCAGGGCTGCGCTATTTGCCAGTCTAATAAAGTTCAAACCCACCCCACGATTCCCCCAGTCACGCCGTTAGCCTTTGAAGGACGCTGCCCATTCCAGAATCTATTGGTGGATTTAATCACCGACCTTCCCCCAGTTGGAGACTTCGACTCGGTTATGGTCGTGATCGACCATGGCCTTAGTAAGGGGGTAATTCTTGCCCCTTGCTCAAAAATGGTGGACGCGGCTGGCATAGCCCATCTTTTCTTTGAAAAAGTGTTCCTGCGATACGGATTACACGACAAACTCATATCCGACCAAGGACCACAATTCGCTTCAGCGTTCGCCAGAGAGTTAGCCCGACTGCTACAATACGATGTAGCATTATCAACGGCCTATCATCCACAAACGGACAGAGAAACAGAATGGTACAACCAAGAACTGGAGACCTATCTATGGATCTTCTGTGAAGGACAACCCCACAAATGGCTAGAATTGCTACCAATGGTGGAATTCGCGCATAACTCCGCTACTCATTCGGTCACCGGCAAATCCCCCTTCTCATTGATCCTCGGATATGAACCTCCATCCTACCCACCCCTCGGACATACCTTTCTCCCGGCCTTAGAACAAAGACTCTCTAGCATGGAGGACGCACGAAAAGAAGCACAAGCAGCCCACGTGTTGGCACAGCAACGAATGAAGGAGAGAACACTCTCTCGCTTCAAACCCTGGAAAATCGGAGACAAGGTCTGGCTTGAAACCAGAAACCTAAAGCTCCAAGTACCCTCGCACAAACTTTCCCAGAAGCGCACTGGCCCCTTCGAGATCACGAAGGTGGTATCAGTCGTAGCCTTCCAATTGAAACTACCCGCCCAATGGAGAATCCACAACGTATTCCACGCGTCCCTACTTTCCCCGTACTGGGAAATGCCAGAACACGGACCCAACTTCACCCGACCCCCTCCGGAACAAATCAGAGTGGAAGAGGAATACAAAATTGAATCCATCATCAATCATCGGGGTTCAAAAGGTCGAAGGCAGTACCTCGTACACTGGAAAGGATACACCACCGCAGAGCGGACTTGGGAACCTGAGTCCAATCTAGGGAACGCCAAGACAACGTTAAAGGAGTATAAAAGCCGGCATGAACTCTGATGGAGTTCCAATGCCAGAGCAAGACCTCACCTCACTTCTTATCACCATCTCCCGCATTTCCACCGCTCTTACCCAAGCTAGACTCCAAGTACGTTACCCCGACCTCAATATTCCTAAACACGCCCGGGAGCACCAGTGCTTCTGCCATATAAATGGCTGCCCATATCACTACTCCTGGTAGATGTCCTGCAAGAATGCACCCCTTCCCCTCCCCAAACGCCTCCAACGCCTTCCTGACTACGCCCGGCGCATTTACTATGCTGGACTCCTGGAGGACAGAGGCTCCCTCGCCGCCCTTAGATCCATTCCATTCTTCCTCTGTAACCCCAGCATCACCCAGCTCGTTGAGCTATTCAGGCTGTATGGTTCCCTTCGAACCATTCTCACCCAGCCCCCCTGGAGCGAGACAGGTGGCCATCACCTCGGAGAGACGCACCCCACGACAATCCTTCTGCAGATACGTCAGACCATCCTGGACTACCTCCACGATGAGGGATTCAACTTCTCTGTCTCACTCCTCCCCTTCCGTCACCTCGGAAGACACCTCGGTCCCATCCTCTTCTCGCTCACACAAGAAGAGCGTACATTTTTCTTTGCCCCTCACAATGCCACTACCCCCATCCGTCCATCCAGAGGACAACCCTCTGTCGCCGAACCTTCTAGGGAAGGTCTCCGCCAAAGTCTTGGCCTTAACGGAGTTGATCAACTTCCTACAATGCCAGTTAGACAACCGAGCGGAGTCTCCAGAAGCACTCCCGCCTCTGACAATGACTCCAGCACCACCCTCATTGACGACAGACCTGCCACCCCCGTACCAACTCAGCCCATCCTCACTCCTGTCAAACGACCCCTTTCGGGTCCAACCAGACGCCTACGCCGATGAGGTGCCATGGTTTTCTCAGCCAGCCTCCCATCCCGCCCTGCTTCCCTCACTGACCCTATTCCCCCCTCATTGGGAGACTCTGCAACGCGGAGCCCTCCAGCTCCCTCCATTCCCAACCTTCAGTCCAGGAAGCCCTTTGTCTGCCCAAACGGCATACCCCCAGTGGATGATCATCCCAATGCCATGGACGTACCCGCCGTCGCTTCCCCCACCCCTCGTGATCCCACCCCTGGAAGAGTCTGCTATGAGTGTCACCAACCCGGGCACCTATGCACCGAGTGCCCATGATACCATTGCCCCTTCTGCAACGTGGTTGCCCCTGGACATCCACAGTATTGTTGCCCTCAATGACACTATACTACTTGCCAACAACTCGGGCACTCCTGGCAGGTCTGCCTCCGAAACGACCTACCAGACGACGCATGGAACCTCTCCAACTACCTCATCAATGACGGAGATAGAAGCTCTTGAGGTGGAACTTCAAGACTACGAGGAGGGTAATGTTATGGATAATGAGGGGGTACTACCTTTTTCCCTACCCACTCCACCCCTCACTCCGGGTCTATGGGATGACCTACTCTTCAACTCCGGCGATCTCCTTTGGAATGGCAATCTCCCCTCACCTGCACTGGACGACACTGCCTTCTAGGCAGTGTAAGGCTATGACCACTGCCATCATGGCTACACAAGGCAGTGGTGCAGATCTCCCCTTTCTTATTTGTATTTCTCTCGGACCATTCCTTCTCAGCTGTGCTCTCTCGCGCATAGCCTCGTATTTCCTATTCCCTCCAATCCCATCTTGGCCGATTATAGTATGACTATTTATGGTCACAAGAAGCCTCCCCTAAATTACCTATAACCCTATATATAGAGGCTTCTTACCGCCCATGTAACTCTAACCTTGATCTATACAATCTACCGTGTATTGGTCATCACGTTCCGCTCGCTTCGCTCTCGATCACTCTAAGAGCTGAAAGTCATCTCCGCCGTTGCGCTTCTGATCTTCTTGATCATCAGTGCCCCTTTCTGCTGCTTGTCTGTAGAACGCCGACACCGTCAGGGCAGTTCACCACAAGAGCATTCCCTCTGGCACTAGAGCGCTAGGGCACTCCACCCTAGGCTAGGTTCTGCCCATATAGAGGAAGAGACGTGTTTGACCACATCGCCTGTGGTAGGGAACGGAACACGGTCGTGTCACTTGTCATGTGCACCAAGTCGACGTAACAAGTTCCCTGTCATAGATGTCATAATTTCTCTCCACTGGAGAGTGTTATGCCAACTAGGCGTGCGTAACAAGTGACATGACCGTATTCCATTCCCTACCACAGGCGATGTGGTCAAACAGGTCTCTTCCTCTATATGGCCAGAACCTAGCCTAGGACGGAGGATCCTAGCACTCTAATGGCAGAGAGATGCTCCTATGGCGAACTGCCCCGACAGTGTCGGTGTTCTGCAGATAGGCAGCAGGAGAAGGTGCTGATGATCAAGATGATCAGAAGCATGACGGCGGAGATAACTTCCAACTTGAAGCTTGTTAGGCGTTAGAGCGAAGCGAGCAGAACTGAATGACCAATACATGGTATATTGTGTAGATCAAGCTTAGAGTTTACATGAAGATAGAAGCCTCTATATATAAGGTTTTAGATAGTTTAGGGGAGGCTTCCTGAGACCATAAATAGGCATACTGTAATCGGCCAAGATAGGATCAGGGGAATTTGGAAATATGAGGCTATGCGCGAGAGAGCATAGCCGAGAAGGAATGGTCCGAAAGGAAATACAAATAGGAAAAGGAGAGATCTGCGCAATTGCCTTGTGCAGCCATGATGGCAGTGGTCATAGCCTCACACTGCCTAGAAGGCAGTGTTGTCCAGTGCTGGAGAAGGGAGATTGCCATTCCAAAGGAGATTGCCAGAGTCGAAGAGTAGGTCGTCCCAGAGATCTGGAGTGAGGGGTGGAGTGGATAGGAAAAAAGGTAGTACTCCCTCATTATCCATAACATTACCCTCCTCATAGTCTTGAAGTTCCACCTCAAGAGCTTCTATCTCCGTCATTAACGAGGTAGTCGGAGAGGTCCCATACGTCATCTGGTAGGTCATTCCGAAGGCAGACCTGCCAGGAGTGCCCAAGTCGTTGGCAAGTAGTACAGCGTCATTGAGGGCAACGATACTGTGGATGTCTGGGGGCAACCATGTTGTAGAAGGGGCAATGGTATCGTGGACATTCAGTGCATAGGTGCCCGGGTTGGTGGCACTCATAGCAGACTCTTCCGGGGGTGGGATCACGAGAGGTGGGGGAAGCAACGGTGGGTACGTCCATGGCATTGGGATGATCAGCCACTGGGGGTATGCCGTTTGGGCGGACAAAGGGGTTCCTGGACTGAAGGACGGGAATGGAGGGAGCTGGAGGGCTCTGTGTTGCAGAGTCTCCCAATGAGGGGGGAATAGGGTCGGCAAGGGAAGCAGGGCGGGATGGAAGGCCGGCTGAGAAAACCATGGCACCTCGTCAGCGTAGGCGTCTGTTTGGACCCGAAAGGGGTCGTTCGACTGGAGTGAGGATGGGCTGGGTTGGTACGGGGGTGGCAGGTCTGTCGTCAATGAGGGTGGTGGTGGAGTCGGCGTCAGAGGTGGGGGTACTTCTGGCAACTCCGTTCGGTCGTCTAACTGGCGTTGCAGGGAGTTGATCAACTCCATTAAGGCCAAGACTTTGGCGGAGACCTTCCCTAGAAGATTCGGCGACAGAGGGTTGTCCTCTGGATGAACAGACAGGGGTAGTGGCATTGTGAGGGGCAAAGAAAAATGTACGCTCTTCTTGTGTGAGCGAGAAGAGGATGGGACCGAGGTGTCTTCCGAGGTGACGGAAGGGGAGGAGTGAGACAGAGAAGTTGAATCCCTCATCGTGGAGGTAGTCCAGGATGGTCTGACGTATCTGCAGAAGGATTGTCGTGGGGTGCGTCTCTCCGAGGTGATGGCCACCTGCCTCGCTCCAGGGGGGCTGGGTGAGAATGGTTCGAAGGGAACCATACAGCCTGAATAGCTCAACGAGCTGGGTGATGCTGGGGTTACAGAGGAAGAATGGAATAGATCTAAGGGCGGCGAGGGAGCCTCTGTCCTCCAGGAGTCCAGCATAGTAAATGCGCCGGGCGTAGTCAGGAAGGCGTTGGAGGCGTTTGGGGAGGGGAAGGGGTGCATTGTTGCGGGACATCTACCAGGAGTAGTGATATGGGCAGCCATTTATATGGCAGAAGCACTGGTGCTCCCGGGCGTGTTTAGGAATATTGAGGTCGGGGTAACGTACTTGGAGTCTAGCTTGGGTAAGAGCGGTGGAAATGCGGGAGATGGTGATAAGAAGTGAGGTGAGGTCTTGCTCTGGCATTGGAACTCCATCAGAATTCATGCCGGCTTTTATACTCCTTTAACGTTGTCTTGGCGTTCCCTAGATTGGACTCAGGTTCCCAAGTCCGCTCTGCGGTGGTGTATCCTTTCCAGTGTACGAGGTACTGCCTTCGACCTTTTGAACCCCGATGATTGATGATGGATTCAATTTTGTATTCCTCTTCCACTCCGATTTGTTCCGGAGGGGGTCGGGTGAAGTTGGGTCCATGTTCTGGTGTTTCCCAGTACGGAGAAAGTAGGAATGCGTGGAACACATTGTGGATTCTCCATTGGGCGGGTAGCTTCAATTGGAAGGCTATGGCTGATACTACCTTCATGACCTCGAAGGGACCGGTGTGCTTCTGGGAGAGTTTGCGCGAGGGTACTTGGAGCTTTAGGTTTTTGGTTTCAAGCCAGACTTTATCTCCGATTTTCCAGGGTTTGAAGCGAGAGAGTGTTCTCTCCTTCATTCGTTGTTGTGCTAACACATGGGCCGCTTGTGCTTCTTTCCGTGCGTCTTCCTTGCTAGAGAGCCTTTGTTCTAAGGCTGGGAGAAAGGTACGTCCGGGGGGTGGGTAAGACCGAGGTTCATATCCGAGGATCAATGAGAAAGGGGATTTGCCGGTGACCGAATGAGCGGCGGAGTTATGTGCAAATTCCGCCATAGGCAGCAATTCCAGCCATTTGTGGAGTTGTCCTTCACAGAAGATCCATAGATAGGTCTCCAATTCCTGGTTGTATCGTTCCGTTTCTCTGTCCGTTTGTGGGTGATAGGCCATTGACAATGCTACATCGTATTGTAGCAGCCAGGCTAGCTCTCTGGCAAAAGCTGAAGTGAACTGCGGTCCTTGATCAGACACGAGTTTGTCATGTAGTCCGTATCGCAGGAAGACTTTTTCAAAGAAAAGACGGGCTATTCCAGCCGCGTCTACCATTTTCGAGCAAGGGGCGAGAATTACCCCCTTACTAAGGCCATGGTCGACCACAACCATCACTAAGTCAAATTCCCCAACTGGGGGAAGGTCGGTGATTAAATCCACCGATAGATTCTGGAATGGGCGGCGTCCTTCAAAGGCTAATGGCATGACCGGGAAAACTGTGGGGTGGGTTTGAACTTTATTAGACTGGCATATAGTGCAGCCTTGGATGAATTTCTGGACAAACATAGAGAGACCGGACCACCAATAATCCTTGGAGAGTAGTGCCACCATGCGAAGGTGACCACCGTGTCCTCCTTTGAGGGATTTGTGGGTGGAGGTGACGAGGTCTTTCCATGCGGGTCCTGGGATATATAACTGCCCTTTATAATAAAGGCGATCTTCCAAAAAGTTCCAGTCGGTGGGGAAGGATCTGGCGAAGAGGGGTTCTTCTTTTTCCATAGCGTGAAGTGCGGAGATCACCAGGGGGTCTGATCTTGTGGAATCGTTGATCTTCTGCGAGAGGGCTAAGTCAATTGCCCTGACTTGATGATCGAACACATTGGAGGGGAGGATCTGAACATCTTCATTATCCTGAGAGGTGTCAATTTCATCTCGATGCGAGAGTGCGTCGGCCGGTGCCATTTTTATGCCTGGGAGTGCCTGGTATTCCATATCAAAGTCCTGTAAGAACAGGAGCCACCTGGCCTGTCACTGTGACAGCTTTCGAGGTTCCTTGAAGTAAGTGAGGTTTTTGTGGTCCATCAAGACGACCACGGAGTGTGGAGACCCAAGCAAGTATTGTCTCCACTCCTCCAACCCTTGTATGACAGCCAAGAGTTCTCTGTCATATATGTCGTAGTTTCTCTCCACTGGAGAGAAGGTCTGGGAAAGATATCCACATGGGCGTAGGTCCCTATTGGAATCGGTTTGCATTAAGACTGCTCCTGAAGCAGTCAGTGAGGCATCGGTCATGAGGGTAAAGGGTCTTGTCGTATTAGGGAAGGCTAGCACCGGTTGTCTAGTGAAGGCATGTTGCAACTTCCGGAATGCGTTCTCCTGGGTTTCACCCCAGCACCAAGTGGTGGTGCTCTTGGTAAGGTCCAGTAATGGACGCATGATGTCGGAGAAGGAGGGGATGAATTTCCTGTAGAAATTGCAGAAGCCAATGAAGGAGCGAACATCCTTCACGTTGACGGGTGGTTTCCATTCTTTGATGGCCTTGAGTTTGGTTGGGTCCATGTGGACCCCGTTCTTTCCTACGATCATTCCCAGATACTCTACCTCATCTGCTGAGAAGGTGCACTTCTCCAGTTTGAGGTACATCTCATGTTGTCGGAAGTGTTCTAGGACCTTCCACATCCTTTCATCGTGTGTCTCCTGATCTGTTGAGTGGATCAACAGGTCGTCCATGTAGATCACCAGCTATCCTTCTGCGATGTAATCGCCAAAGAGGTCATCCATGAAGGCCTGGAACGTTGCCGGGGAGTTACACATCCGAAAGAACATTATGTTTGGCTCAAATAAGCCAAGCGGGATAAGGAAGGTGGCCTTCCAGCAATCTTCCAGCTTAATCAAAACATTGTTGTAGCCCCATCGTATGTTGAACTTGGTAAAGATCAACGATCCTTTTAATTTATCCACGAGGTCAGAAATTAAGGGGAGAGGGTATGCGTTTTTGATGGTGTGGCTGTTTAGATACCGGTAGTCTTGGCAGGGTTGGAGTTTCCCATCCTTCTTTTGGGCAAAAAAGAAGGGGGTGGCTTGGGGAGATTTTGATGGGGAGATCTTCCCAGTCTCTAGATGTTCTTTGATGAACTCCTTGCAGGCTTCTTGTTCCGCAGGGTTCAGAGGGTAAGCTTTAGCTCGTTTTGGGACAAACGAGTCTTTTAGCTCAATGGTGTGATCCTACGGTCGGGAGGGGGGTAGTTTCATATTCGTCTTCTTCGCGAAGATGTCCTTATAAGTCTCAAAGGCTTTTGGGAGTGAAACCTTCACCTTGTGTGCTTGTTGAGTGATGGCCATTGAGAGTGAAACCTTTGCCTTGTGTGCTTGTTGAGTGATGGCCATTGAGAGTGTAGCTCTTCTGAGCATACAGTCCGGTCCTATTCCTCCGTGCGCATTGATGAATCCTGCCTGTTGCATGGGTTCCCAGGACCAAGTCGCTAGGTGGATCTCGTCCTCTATGTGAGCTGTTTCGTCGTGGCCCAGATACCTCAGTAGGTATCTCTGTTCGATGGTATCAGGGGTGTCTCCTGTCGTATACCGATAGTGCGATGACGCTATTGTTACCCATCCACTTTTCCAGTCAATTTCCGGGTTGACGGCCCATAGCCAAGGGAGTCCTAGGATAATATCATCCTTGCCGCATTCCAGGACTAGGAGGTCCCGCCACTCCATTAGTCCACCATAGTCCAAGACGATCGTTGTCTTGAACCAAATCTGTCCAGATTGATTCTGGGTACCGTCCATGTTCCATGCTCGGATTGGATGTTCCAATTCGTGGACCGGTAGTCATAGCCGTGCCACCAGTTTCCTTGAGATGAAACAACCGGTGGCTTCACTGTCGAGAAGCACATTTTTGCCAATGAATTTCCCTGGTTTCCGGATCTTTAAGGGGATATGAATAGAATTGCTTTTCGATCCGGAAATAAATACAGGGGCTATCGTGTAGGAGGAAGGCAGCATTGGTTTACCTTCTCCATTTAAAAATGTGATTCAGTGGAAAGAGATGCGGGAAAGATGGGATCTAGTGAGCACTCATTGATAGCCTCATCCCATTCGTTTGTGGTCTGTTCATCTGACTCCATACCCATGTCCAGTGTGTTACAGTTAGTGGGGGGGTATTACCTTTTTCCCTACCCACTCCACCCCTCACTCCGGGTCTATGGGACGACCTCCTCTTCGACTCCGGCGATCTCCTCTGGAACGGCAATCTCCTCACCCCAGCACTGGACGACACTGCCTTCTAGGCAGTGTGAGGCTATGACCACTGCCATCATGGCTGCGCAAGGCAGTGGTGCGGATCTTTCCTTTCTTATTTGTAATTCCTTCGGACCATTCCTTCTCGGCTATGCTCTCTCTCGCATAGCCTCGTATTTCCTATTCCCCCGATCCCATCTTGGCCGATTACAGTATGCCTATTTATGGTCTCAGGAAGCCTCCCCTAAACTATCTAAAACCTTATATATAGAGGCTTCTATTTTCATGTAACTCTAACCTTGATCTACACAATCTACCGTGTATTGGTCATCACGTTCCGCTCGCTTTGCTCTCGATCATTCTAAGAGCTGGAAGTCATCTCCGCCGTTGCGCTTCTGATCTTCCTGATCATCAGCGCCCCTTTCTGCTGCTTGTCCATAGAACGCTGACACTGTCGGGGCAGTTCACCACAAGAGCATTCCCTCTGGCATTAGAGTGCTAGGGCACTCCATCCTAGGCTAGGTTCTGCCCGTATAGAGGAAGAGACGTGTTTGACCACATCGCCTGTGGTAGGGAACGGAACACAGTCGTGTCACTTGTTACATACGCCAAGTCGACGTAACACAGTGGGTCTCCATGTTCGTCAAGCCTGGTGTCAAAGCTCTGACGCAATGTCCGAAGGACCGTGTCCTTCCCCTTGTTCTTGACAAGACCAGCTATGTACCTGTCCAAGGGTTCTGATGGGCTGCCCCCATCGTGCATGTGTGGAACTGCCCCAAGCGGTTTCTCGGTGGTGGTGGTGGTGATGGTTTGGGTGTAAGCCGTCAAGGGTTTCTTCTTGCGGTTATTAGGCGCATACCCTGGATGGTTTCTAGTGGAGCACCCTGTCTTCTGGCAGACAAAGCACCTATTCTCTCGCACTAAGCAAGCACAGGTAGGGGGATCTAGGGTGAGTCGGTCGACGTCCATGGCATTGGGATCCCTGGAATTCCTTCCTCCTCCATAGTGTGTGGAGGTCCCTTGTTGGATTGCTCTCATTCTTTGGAACCCTATTTCGATGGCAGATGCTTTGTCGTAGATCTGTTCTATCAAGGTTGCGGTATCCAAAATTCCGCAATTGACAAGTTGTTGAAGGATTTGTGGATCCACAGCGTGGAGGAACCACTTGGCAATAGTTGACATCTCCGTTGCTCCCATTCATACAGCAAGGAGGGCGAAGCAAGATAGGAAGTCATTGAACAACGACTTTCCTTGGGTCATATTTGATATCTCGGCCTTGGCCATATCCTTCGAGTTGTGGGGGGAGAAGGTTATCATAAATGCCTCCTTTATCTTTGTATAGGTCTTGTCTCCATTCGGCACAGTTGCATCAGCAAGCTTCATGTGCCAGGCCTCTGCAAAGGCCCTTTCTCAGCCCTTGGACATCCTGTTCAAGAGTGTGTACCGCTTGGCGTTCTCGTCATATAGTGTATGGAGCGAGAAGTACGCCTCCATAGCGAGGAGTCATTGCCTGGCGTCCTCTATGTTTCCACTAAACTCCTCTGGGAGTGCTGCTTTGATCTCGGGCATGTCTTCGTCGTCTGAATCTAAATCCTGTTGGGTCCTTCTAGTGATGCCGCTGAGGTCCACTGGCTGGGTTGTGTCTCCGGTAAAGATCTCTTCCTCATCAGATGGTGGGTCTATGACAATCGGTTCCGATTGCAGCAGATGGGAAGGTTCTACCGATGGGGTCACGGAGTGCGAGTGGAGAGCACCTGGAAAACCCAGCGATCTGGATGGTGGGGGAGATGGACAGGCGGCTGGGTCGGGGGAGTGAGATGA
Organism: Butyriboletus regius; assembly: GCA_038093595.1. Classification (NCBI taxonomy): domain Eukaryota; kingdom Fungi; phylum Basidiomycota; class Agaricomycetes; order Boletales; family Boletaceae; genus Butyriboletus; species Butyriboletus regius. The sequence goes on from JBBPSM010000392.1 coordinate 11,780, forward strand.
CCCTGGGATTCTTCTTGATGAAGATGTTTTGGAGTATGAGGTAGAAGCATGTGTTGGAGTGGCTTCTTCTTCCGAGTCAGACCCTAAAAGGGCTGAGAGATTGATGCGGCAGATGGTTTCGACCCGGGGTGACTACCTCAGTAGTCGTCATCTGAACCTTTGGTTGATGATGGATTATGAAGGCGTGATGGCACTTCGCAGTTTAAAACCTTGATCTTTTGTTACACCGACTAGGCGTGCATAACAAGTGACACAACCGTGTTCCATTCCCTACCACAGGCGATGTGGTCAAACAGGTCTCTTCCTCTATACGGCCAGAACCTAGTCTAGGACAGAGGATCCTAGCACTCTAATGGCAGAGGGATGCTCCTATGGCGAACTGCCCCAATGGTGTCGGCATTCTGCGGATAGGCAGCAGGAGAAGGTGCTGATGATCAAGATGATCAGAAGCGTGACAGCGGAGATGACTTCCAACTTGAAGCTTGTTAGGCGTTAGAGCGAAGCGAGCGGAACTGAATGACCAATACACGGTATATTGTGTAGATCAAGCTTAGAGTTTACATGAAGATAGAAGCCTCTATAAATAAGATTTTAGATAGTTTAGGGGAGGCTTCCTGAGACCATAAATAGGCATACTGTAATCGGCCAAGATAGGATCAGGGGAATTTGGAAATACGAGGCTATGCGCAAGAGAGCATAGCCGAGAAGGAATGGTCCGAAAGGAAATACAAATAGGAAAAGGAGAGATCTGCACCACTGCCTTGCGCAGCCATGATGGCAGTGGTCATAGCCTCACACTGCCTAGAAGGCAGTGTTGTCCAGTGCTAGAGAAGGGAGATTGCCGTTCCAAAGTAAAGGCTAAAAATGGACAGTGCACGACGGCTAACAAAGAGTTCGACTCAGTCGTTGTGCGCAATAAGCAATGGACTGGATATATTCACCTAACAAAGAGTTCGACTATGTACAAGTGAGTTTGAGTAGGTAGCGGGTATAATGGTATAAGCTTACCTTAGTCGTTGTGCGCAATAAGCAACGGACTGAGGTGCTGCGATAACGAGCGGTCTTTCTTATATATGGTACGACAAAGGGGAAAGGTATGAAAAAGGGTATTGTGTGCTCAGGCAACATCGTGACATGATGTGGCACACATGTCAAAAGGTGGAATGGAAACAGTGATGGGAGACGACGACACAATGTTGCATGACAAGTGATGGAAAAAGTTGAAATAGATAACAACTGTGTTGGCAGCTCGGGTCAGGGCTAAACAGCACAAGCTTGCGATCTCCAACACTCCCCCTCAAGCTGTGTGCAGCCCGAGTTTGCACATGAAATACTTGACTTTCGGCGATGGGAGCACTTTGGTAAGCACGTCAGCGACCATATCGTCAGTAGGACAAAAAATGAGGCACATTTTGCCCTCATCAATTACCCAACGAATGAAACAGAAGTGAATGTTGATATGTTTCATATGCACATGATACTGATGGTCCTTTGCGAGAGCGATGGCGGACTGGTTGTCCAAGAAGAGTGTGATGGGGTGTGCGATGGATTCAAACAATTCACCGATGAGCGAATGAAGCCAGAGCGCTTCTTTCGTCGCATGGGTGGCTGCTACGTATTCGCTCTCGGTTGTCGAGAGCGAGACGATCTCTTGCTTCTTCAAACTCCAAGATACCACACCACCGTCAATGAGGAACGCGTAGCTGGACATGGCTTTCTGGTCTTCAGCCATACTCCCATCGGCATCGGTATAACCCATCAGGGGTTTTTCGACGCCACCGTATGTCAGGCACATCGCCTTGGTGCCGACCAGGTACCTG